>JABXJD010002905.1:0-41260 GCA_013375575.1 Percina caprodes | reverse complement strand
GTAGGGACCGGGGGAGACAACTCTCTCCAATGTTATGAATTTGTACTGCAGTAACTATTTCAAATGTTAACTGCCAGTATTACATATTGCACCTTTAAAGTCCCACATTGCCAAAATTAAGAGGTATCCAACATAGAGCATCCAGACATTGTGTGACAAAAGCCCTGCGTCACTGGGCTATTACTGAAGATTAGAGAGGTGCTAAACAAAGTAGATGAGCCAAATAAGATCCACTTCCAGCCTTTTTTTGGTAATGCTTGTTCATTAGACTGAGCCCATATAGTGTAGTGTGGAGATCACGCTGGGCAACTCACACTGAAACCTGGATAACTGCACTGATACGCAGGTCTGCCTTCCATATGCTCCCACTAATGAGGTCAGACTGAGTCTCACACTTATTTGAGTGGTCCAGCTGCCTTGTAATAAGGCTCCATGTTTGTGTATGCTAATGATTTCGCTGCTAATAATCTCATTTAAAAAACTGCCAACATTTCACCCTCTCAGATTGTCCATGTATTGCCATCTCTTTCCATATGAATGTGTTTTATAGATGCATACAACCTGTGAAACACTACAGGGGAAGCCTTAAAGAAATGCAGTGGTGGAATGTAACTAAGTACATGTACTTAAGTACAAAGTTGTGGTACTTTACTAGAGTCTTTTCTTTTCATGCTACTTTCTACTCCTACTCCGCTACATTTCAGAGAGAAATATTGTACTTTTTACTCCATTACATTCATCTGCTTTAGCTAGTTACTTTACAAGTTTAAAGATGGTTTGCACACAAAACAATATTTTACAATATATTAAACTACCCAACAATACACAGGCCAACAACAGCTGAAATTAGTATTCAGTAGTATTTATATACATTTCCAGTTTCTAAAATGTGGGAATTTCTCTGCATTGGAGTAGGCACATTTTCCTGATGATATTGACATACTTTTTTTAAAGTAAAATATTCAATGCAGGACTTTTACTTAGTAACTTACTAGAGTATTTTTACAGGATGGTATTAGTAATTTTAATTAAAAGGAAAGGATCTGGATACTTTTTCCACCAACAAATGTCACACAAATGTGCTAGCTGGGCAGAGGGTGTTATGAAGACAATAATTGCATGAGAAGACAGTAATTTAAGGTTTGAATTTGAAGAAATATGAAAGTGGAAACAAATCTTTTAATCTTTACTTCGTGCAATTACCCTTCAAAAGCAGAGTCTTTTTCAGTGTTGGATACAAAACACTCACTCATGCAGTATACAAAGGCCCTCAATATTTGAATAAATGCCTCCTAGTCCAGAGTACAAAGCAGTTTCTACCTCTATGCTTTCAGCTGATATGGGGAATGTTCTCAAAGTTAGGACATGGAGCCATTGACAGAATCTACTGATTTACGTGAACTCATTTTGGAAAAATCCATATTGTGTCATTAAAAACCCTTGGCCTCTCCCACCTTGTAAGTCCAAATCCGATTGACGTTTCTCCAACAAATGAATGGTAAGTCAACAACTCATGATTTTATTATATCTTTTGATAACAACCTGAACCTAAACTAATTTAGCAACAAGCAATACAGTGTAAAAAAGGGAATGTGAAATAATAATAAAAACATAATTATTCTAAAAGTAATACAGCACACGGATGAGCCAGTCATGCATCACATTTAGAATATTCAATTCAACCAGTCAAGCAAATCCATGTTATAGGTGTTTATCTTGGTCCATTATCGCTATTAGATAGTTTAATTTGATTTAAGGATGTCCCCAAGACATGAATGTCATTTTCAACAGATAATGTACATTTACCTCTAAAAAATGTATGGCAAATGTTAGAGGCAGTAATTGGCAAATTGCCATCATTGCATTGACGTTGCCATGGCACTGGCTTAATGTGATGATTTTAAAAAGGTTACTGTAGGTTCACCTTATGAACTACCATCACTGAGCAGCAACAGAAAAAGCAACAAATATTCCTCAAAACTCAATATATGTTTCATTTTGTTGCTTGTTCTTAGTTTGTTCTCACTTGTTTCCAGGCCAAAAAGCCTATAACAACATTACTTTGACAACAATTGTATTGGCATTTCTCAAAGTAGTGTACGATAAGGTGATTTAAAAGTGGTACAGTAAGCACGTTTCGCTCTAACGTCTGATAGGTGGAAAAAGGCAAATACAGCAGGTCATTGAGCTGCTGAAACCAAAATGCTGATTCAGTAAAAAACACACCGAGGTAAAAAAATTAAATTAAATAATCTTAGATTTTTATGGGAGAAGCTGGAAAAACACCAAATTACTGTCTCTTATAACACTGGAATATGACATATATTAGCACACCCTGGCCTGTAAGACTTCTGTAAAGGTATCATGTTATTCTCAGTCTCTTTTGTCCTGTATTTGCACTCAGTAACTTATAGATAATACAGCACATTGCACAAGTTTTAAATCTCCCCTAAATCGCCTGCGTTGCTCCAAATGGAGACAAAATACCCTTTATGGGGGGCTATTATGATGCCAATGATAAGTTACTTTCCATTTTATGTGCCCTGAACCATGGCTGATATTCAGTTCCTCATTGCACCACTTCATTTTACTGTCCTTCCTCAGCCCACTCTGATCACCTCATGTTTCACTGTATTTCATGTAAGCTACTCCTGGCTATTATTCACAGCCTCTGCCACATTGTGTGATAAGGTCTGAAGCCTCAACACAAGGGACTGGAAGGAGACTGTTTCCTTTGCAGGGGAAGAAGAGACATTGTAGGTGTTCTCTGTAGTCTGTGTGTCCACCAAGCGGGAACTTCCTAACCTGAACAGTGAAGGCAGTGCTGAAGTGCCTTAAACCTGCATTCTATCTTCCCAGCAGAGGGTTACTCCACTGGCTCCAAAAATAAGTCACAAGTCTATGAAAAAATGACCCTACTTTCACCTGATTTATTACCTCAGAAATTTTCTTTATGGACTCAATCACTAGTTTAAAGTCTTCTTCATTACAGCAGGATGTTCATTTAGTAAATTATGGTCCCATTTATTTTAAAATTGATGATAAAGCAGGGGATGTGTTAGGGGCGAGGCTAAACAGCAACCTGTCAATCTTGACAGAGGCTTAGCCAATTGTTCTATATCTATGGGCTTAGCAATGCTAGTTTCGCTTTGCAAGACCTTCCTCCACAGTGCTGCGCAGGAAGGTCTGGCTAGTCCAAAAACTAGTTTAACCCTCATGTTGTCCACAGGTCAAATTGACCCATTTTCCTATATCAATGTTCTTTTTAACTACCCAATTGTAATTACCCAAAATTGATTGATTCCACACAACTCTCTTTGGAAAGTTCAAATCTCTACTTTCATTAATTTTGGGGTGTCTTATTCAATTTTATAGCATTTGAAAAAAAAAATTGAAGTGGTTTTGAAATAGTATTGAGTAAAAGTTGACATATTCCAGTCTGTGATTATCCATCAACATTCATTCCTTTAATTTTAATTTCTGCTTTTCTAACTCAAACATTAGGTATAATTTCCTAAAATGAGGTTTATTGACCATAAAATCCAATAAGTTACGTAGTGTTAAAAACGTTAAAGTGACAAACGTTGAAAAAAAGCGGCAAAAGTGTTGAAAAAGGGACAAAAACACAAAAAGTTAAATATTGATAAAAACGTCAAAGGTTTTAATATTTAATTTTGACGGGAAGACAACACAAGGGGTAAAACAGTCCGGGGTCATTGACCAGCCACAATTCATTCTTCTATACCTCCCACCGTATTCCCCGTTCCTAAAAAGTTTTTTTTCTGTGTAATGCACCTGTCCTCGCCGCGCTCTGCTTTACGCTCTTGCAGGAGGACAATCAGGCTATTGACCACTCTGTTTGTAAGTTTAATAAGCATCAGCTTAATTATAGCACTATCGAGAAGGAAGCTCTCGCCCTCCTGTTCGCCTTGCAGTATTTTGAGGTTTATCTCTGTCCAAGTGTTTACAGACCACAGCCCATTAGTATTCCTCGCCCATATGTATAACTCTAACCAGCAGCTTCTGCAGGACTTCTGCAGATTCACCACAAGAAGCGTACCGAAAATGTGATAGCAGACGCTTTGTCTAGGGGTTCCTCAGACCTGTTATTTAGGAATTAAACCTTTAGGGGTGGGTTTAATTCTTGGGTGTGGGGGTGTTATGACTGTGGTCATATTCTTTTCTGGTCTGCTGTGTGTGTGTGTGTGTGTGTGTGTGTGTGCCTGTGTGTCGTGTGTTTTATTTTCTTTAACATGCAAATAGATGTGTGCCATAGCCGGGAGACAATTGGTGGAAAGCATTCATGCCCAACCCATGATTGGCTGCAGTTGGGGAACCACCTGATAATTAAGGAGCCAAGATGGCGGCCATCTGAGGGCAGCAGACATTTCTCATTTTACTCATCTCCCAACCGGCCACACTTTTGCTTTGCTCAACCTTTGTGTTAGATTAGGTGCCGTGGCTTTTGAATTAGTCAGGGTGGACGGCCAGGTGTATTAAGCTTGTTTTCTCCTGTTTAAATAGTTAGGGAAGTAAGTCGTTTGTCATTCTTTTGGTTTTTAGGTCAATTTCTTATTTTCCAGACAGGATCTTTTATTTGTTATTTTGGTGGTAGGCCACCCTGAAGCCTTGACCTTTGACCTGAAGTTTGACATTCAAACATAATTGTTTGTGGCTACTTGGGAGACAGGGAAGATGGGGCCTTTTCATGTTGTGTCCTAGGCACCCCTAGACTGGGGCGTAACATGGCAATGGAAGGTTTATGAGCAAAAGGCATAAACCAACTGATGAGATATTCATAGTAGTGTTTTGTGTTGAGCACATCAGTGTACTGTTGGTAGACAGATCTATTCATATGGCAAGTGAAAGTTTACCATTTTGTGTTTGTGGTTTTGTGTTAACAGTTTGGTAAAAATGAGCCAAGGATTCAGTAAACATGGGTAAGCAATTGGGAAAAACTGTAAGTACAGCGAGAGTACAACAAATGTTACCACCCATCTAGTGAGAAAACACCAGGAAACCCATGCAAGCAAATCTGTGGATGCTAATGCTAGCACAAGCAAGACAAAGGAACCAATATCAAAACTTTTTTTTCCCCCACAACTTAGCCACAACTTGGCGAGGGTCCAGGTAATAACGGCAGTTGAATGTGATGGCTTTCGTGACATGGTCAACACATTAGAGCCCAGCAATTCATCGACAAATGTGTGCCAGAGTTGTATAACAAAGTAAGGAACAAAGCTAAGCAAAAGTTGTTAAATGCACAGCGTTGCAATAACAACGGAAATGCCAGAAACATGATTGTTGCTGGATAAGAAGCAAAGATGTGTTACGGAAAGAACAGAAGGACTCAAATGCACGGCTCTCCGAAAATAAAAGGATTAATTCTTAAAGAAGGAAAAAGGAAGTGGGGAGGCAGACGCCAGGGACCGGGATGCAGAGAACGGGAAGCTGGGGAAGTGTCGGGGAGTGAGGATACTCTGAAAAGTTGTTACAACTATAATCAGGGTGCGATTTGTGAAAAAAAAAAAGTGGGGGGGGGGGTTGATCATGCATGGTTAAACAAAACATGCAAGAATGAAATGCCCCTTTCGAAACCATGGATATAGTGCCACTTCGGCCAGCCATACCAAAACACGTATTTATAAACTTCAATACGAAATGGAAAATAATCTCAAAATGAAAAAGCACATTGTGGTAACATTCAACACAGCATGATTTTCTTCCCTAAACTTAACTGTCATAGCCGCATGACGCTCACTTTTTCTAGCTAAATTAAACTTCCATGGTCCCTCAAAGGAGCGTCATCTGGCAATGCCTGTAGCCGGCTCACATTCACCTATTGGCGGCTAACCAACTGCTGCCGGTAGCCGGCGTCCCTGAGCTCTGTAGCGGTAAATACAGCCAGCAACTGCTGCTTGGATTTCATTGTTCTATAGCTCTATAGTGTTCACGTTACGGCGCTTTACTTTGTATAAAATACTTCTATGGTATAGATATATAAATATGGTCTATTGGTGAAGTAGCATCCCTTTGAGGGGGGGGATACAGCAGACAGATCTTCAAGGGAGAATGCCAGCAAGGAAGTCTTAAAGTAAAGGGTGCAATCCTTTGCCAATGAATGGCAACCCTCTACAATGATGGAAAGTAGCTACCGCTAGTTGTTGTACCTCCGCATACCAGGCACCAGGGGATATTGTATCTGCACAATGCAGGGTTCTCAGATATGATCATGTCGAGCAATAGATTTCCCTAAAGAAAAATCTGGAACACTTCATGAGCACTTCTCCATGTGTAAGTAAAGTGTAAAGTGCAACTGTCCTTGGGCAAGACACTGGCACCTTGGACGGAAGCCTCGGCCACAGTGTATGAATGGTTCCTGTACTATGTAAAAGCTCTCTGAGTAGTTGTTAAGACTAGAAAAGTGTTATATAAGAACAGTACATTAATATTTTTTTTAAATTAGTTTTTAAAAGTTATTTTCTGAGCAACAGCCAGTTTCTTACAAAAAAAGTGTTGTTGTTGCCTAACATAAAGATGTGTTTGAGGCCACTGAGCATTCTGTGTCTGTATTACCAACACCAGGGTCATTTAAAGTGTTGATCATTACCATTAATGCAGTGAGTTTGAAATACTTATTTATGGCAATAATAGGACAGAAACCATTTCATATACAATAGATGAGCCAAATAGCTTTCACCGAAGAAAAACCATATGGAGATAAAATGTTTTGTGAAATGGACAGATATTTTGTAAACTTGAATCTGAATATTTGTGTGCAACAACTCAAACTTACATTTATACATTTATGTGCAAAATGAACTCTCAAGTAAAAAAACTGGTGCTGTGAGTAGAGATAATTTGTTAATTTGATAATCTTGGTATTAGCAAGGGGTAACAAACGGTCAGAGGCACCATGTGAGATACACTTCGTAATAGGTTATACAGTAATAGTATGAGACAGTATTCATAATGTCAAAGCAATGTTGGTTTTCATACAGAAAGCCCCATTTTCTTTTTTTTTCTTTTTTCTTTTTTTTTATATAAATAAACACAAGACGTTTTGCTTCACTTGTTTTTCCCAATGCAATAAAGTAACATACATGGAAACGGTCAATTTTAGGAAATGTACTTGAAAGTAGGCAATGCATCCTTTACAGAATTGGCTTATGTTAGACACCTGGGTAGCTCAACTTGTAGAACACGCATATATATATATATATATATATATATATATATATATATATGTGTGTGTGTGTGTGTGTGTGTGTATGTACTCCTTGATGCAGCAGCCGCGGGTTTGACTCCAACCTGCTGCATGTTGTTTTCCCTCTCTACCCCTTCAAGTCTTCAGCTGTTCGATACAAATAAAGGCCTACAATGCCCCCAAAAAGTTTAAATTGTACGAATATTTACTGTATCAGATTGAATTGTGGCATTGAATTGTATCAAATCGCATTAAATCGTTTCAATGTTATATCAAAATAACACTGAATTATTCCATATTAAAATGTTTTGTAACTTAATCGTATTGTAGCCCATGTTTCTAGATACGTACACCCTTAGTAATTTGCTCTTACCAGTGTTTCGCCATGTATATTATGTCCATTGCAAATCTTTGCCAATTGGTCCCAATACGTCCCAATTAGAGGGTAAATCACGTAAACATATTTTTTGTAAATCTTTATAACTCCCTGAATGAACTAAGAAAGCCTGCCTTGTTGCACAATCCAAATTTTCCTTAAAGAGGTTCGGTTAATGTTGCTTGATGCAACCGGTGTTTGAGTTAACTCAAAGAAAGCGGAAAGTGAGGGACATTTGGTGGAACTTCCAGCAGCATCGTACTATCCTGTAAATTAACCGTTGTCAATATAGACTATAGCAATGCCAACCATGGCGATGTGTACATTTAAATAGCTGTGAACTTGTTTGGTGTTTTCCATAAAACTTGACCCTTTCACTGTGCATTTTGTCATCATCAAAGTTTATTGGGACATTTGGTCGCTGATTTTCAACCAGCTCTGTGTACTGTCGTACATGCATGGCGGCAGTACTCGGAGGTCTGCGATTATCTGCCAGGAAAACTCTTTTGTCCAAATAAGGTTACCCTGGGCTCCAAAATACCAAGATGGCAATGGCCAAAATGCAAAATGCTTCAAAGCGGCCCATAGGTGATGTCACTGATGCTACATCTATTAATTAATGACTGGACAGTTAACAACAAGCAGGTCTGAGGACTAACATCCACCTTGATGCAGCCTGCTTACTGTTACTTCATTCCTCCCACAGACATTTGCAACTTCATGGGCTTTTACACCCGCCTTTGTATGTAATGTCACCTACAAAAGCTGTGCATCACGCAAACACTTTGGGCTGTAGGTTCTGAATTATACATGATTTAATGAAATAGATTCGGGAGGTGATTCAGAGAGCACAAAGGAAATTATATTCCTAACACAAGATGACCTGCTGTGTCTTTTCACTGTAAGATTAGTATTGTTGCTATTTGAATGGGACAATACCAGCTACAATGTTGTTGTCATTAAATAATGAGTGGTGAGAAATGTGCTGAATGGAAACTTTGTAGAGATAGCTTGGCCCCAGAAAAGCAAGGATGTGAAGAAATGTAAAAACACTTCTTTTTTTTTCTTGCAGTAATCACTTGCTGATACTGATTCACAGTGATTCTCATCCCTAAAAGAACACAACATCACTGACAAGGTTTCCACATAACAGAATTATTATTTGAAATGGTCAATACTATTTGTGTGATATACACTCCGGATTTTAAATGTGGTAATTAATATTCTTCATACCTTGCTACAGCTGTTTTCCACCTTTTACCTAAAATAATTTCCCTACTGATTGGCTGGTTGGGTGAGCTCATCTGATGAGCTGGGATCATGAGCTAACCTTTGGATCATCTGAGTAGATGAATCAGAGGCTGGGGGAGTCTCGGTGACCCTCTTTTCCCCCTAGGAGTGTCGGCACAGACGGAACAGCTGATGCCCAGGTATCTGCAGGATAATTTGATTCCAGTTCGTCGCAGACACTATTGCCATGCAGACAATGGCGCAGGAAAATGAGGCCGTTTTCAAAATTGTCATGTAGGAGGCCAGAGCTGTCCTCCTCTAGTCAGCAACATTTGTCAAATTCAGATTGAATCAGCGGTGTTGTGCTCACACAGGCGATTAGGGAAAATAGGCTGTGGTTCATCATCTCATGGCGGAGGCAGTCTATACAGCTACTGTCTCGTATTTTACTCATAAGCCTTAAAGGTTATGTGACTCTTCAAATTAATGGCAAATCTGTTGCAAAGTATGGCAATTATTTGAGAGCTACTGCCTTCATAAGATTGAAACGGTTTCATTTAGTATGCTGTGGATATTTCCAGCCACTTGATCTATTGTAAAACAAACAGAGCTGCAAGAGAACCTCTACAATAACTTAATCCCTGGGACTGAAACTTCTGCTGCTATTGTTCCAGCTGCTAATGCTGCCGTCGTACTATATCCTTCCTCCCGCCATACAAAATAATGAGAAGTCCCTGCATAATGTACATTTGCAGCTCTTTCTACATATTTAGTGCCAAGGCATTTTCACACCATTGTGGATCCAGCCACTGCCACAGTCTAAATTTGGATTCCTCCTGCTTTTTGTGGAACTATGCTAATGTGGCCCCCAGTCATCTGATTGTTACCCTAGCCCATTAGTGGCAATTACACTGTTTGTGTGACTAGTGACAAAAACTTGGAACCTGCCAGTGAAAACGGTTATTTTCCCATTAACCGTTCCAGCACTTTATCAACCCAGAGCTGGCTGTGCTACGAAACTGCACCATAAAACATCTGCAGAAGAAACAATGCAATTATAGAAGCCATCTGCAACAATGACGTGGGAGAATAGATATGATTAACACTAACACAAACAGATGGCAAAGTGTTAGATTGCTGTTCGACAAGCACATAATAGGAGGGAACCTTAAGTCCAATTATAAATGGCAGCAGTCTGCTGGCGTTGAAGAGGAAGCCGAGCCTTTGCAGCAAGACGAGGATGCTGGAGTCGTCGCCGCAACACTGACTCTCTTCTGTCTTGTGTGCTTGACTGGGGCACTTAATGGCCCACACACACAGGAAGACAAAGCAGCGTCCAGATACACACAATGAGTTCATCAAGTGGTTTGGCTTAGGGTGGGCTTTTCAATGAGCTGTCGGTGTGGTGGGCTCTCATGGGGCCAACAGCATGTGTTCAATAATGTTGTCTGGAGTTGGATGCTGTAGACGCATCCTTTGTTACATCCCACCTAATGACCACGCAATCAATTATCACTCACAAAGTTTGCCTTCATTTGAATTTTACTCCATTAGCAAAAGCGACATTAGCCATTAAGTAATCCTAATGACCTTTGTAACATTTGAGATATCTCAGAGGATGATGGTTTCTTTTCTCTGGCTAGTTTTTCTGGGAGGAGTACTTTGATGAGCAATTTGACAAACAAAATGCTCACAACAACAAGAAGATAGGATGGGGGGAAGGATCAGTGTCCACTTTCTCACACACTATCCTCTGCATAAGACACGTGTCGTCTCCCTGAAAACTAAATCAGGGAATGTAACATGTAACTGGTTTCAGCAACACTAGCATCCTAAACTAATTTCAGTTCGGCATCTGTTCATTGTGCACTCCTTTGATAAGCCATGTACGAAATCAGAACTACTCCAACACTGCCGCCGCCACCTTCCCTCAAGCATTATCCAGAGGTCTTTAGATCTGCCAACAATGAGGCCTCTGCAGGAATGCATCCATGAAAATATCCCCATATTTGTGTGGGATTATACAAAATGCATTTGGCATGAAACAAGGCTTACCAATGTACCAATTCTGTAGGTCACATTGTATACTGGAGCGCATCAGATCTATTCATTGCCAAAGATTTACAATCCATAACCCATGTAAGGTGAGAGCTAAATAATACCTGGTATGCATTATATGAAGTGGGGTTGCTCCAGTTAAACTGCACGGTTAGTCACTTTGTTATTATGATAGCTCATTTTATTTTCTTTAATGAAAACTATTTTCATAATATCCAACCATTACTGTTGCTCCAATGGCCAGCATTAGGGTTAAGGCTAACGTTTGTAAACTTGAAATTCAACGTTTTGTTCCAGAAGTAAAACAATAAGTGTACAAGCCGGTCACAAAGCATCAGGAAAAGAGACAGGATGAGTGGGGAAAACTGTGGGGATTGTAGCCTATATATGGCTGTGTGTGTGTGTGTGTGTGTGTGTGTGTGTGTGTGTGTGTGTGTGTGTGAGAAGTCAGCCAAAGCCACTATGAACCTTAAGGTTTTTTATTTTGTAACGTATCCAGCTGCACTATGGTCTTGTGGACACATGGTCTTTTTGCCTTTCATGGACATTAAGATTTGATTTCCTGTCCACCTTTGGGATAAGGTGCACAAACCTCTGTGTCCAAGATTTGTTAATAAATGTGAAAATGTGAAGTTCTTGTGTTGGTCTTTGCAAGCCACTATCATCCAGCCATGTAGAATGAAAGAAATGAATGTGCCAGACATTAACCTCCTGCCCACACTGCTGTCATCTGTATGTATAATTTGGTGGAGACACGGATTAAAGCTGCTGGTGGGTACGATATGGTTGATGCACACATTCTGTAGATGAGCTTGACATTCAAACTAGACATGCACTTTCTTGAAGCTGAAAGGTTTGGTAAATAATCGAATTAATTTATTTTGCTGAGATGGATCATACTGCTTCCAGGTTTGATGCTTTTACATTCAATAAAAAAAGCATCATACACAGATTCTGCATCGGCACTTCAATTTGTGTTGTGCAGAAGAAATTGGAGAAACTCTTATTTTCTAACTTTCAAAATGTCATTGTCAACGTATGATTAAATATAACTGATTAAACTGGAGACAAGCAAGCCATTAATGATAAAAATGACAAAATACAAGAACATGCAAATGATATCATCAACTCGCATAGCTGTGGATGGAGATGTTTGCAACAATTGTTCAATTTATCACCAGATTTCAACAATATAAAAAAGTACATAAGGTTTATTTAGAATTCATCCTCTCTGTGGGTAAACACATCGATTCAGAGCTGCTTTAATTATTTATTCAAAGCAATGCGGAACAAGAAAAGATGCTCTTTTGGGGTTCAGTCAGAACATTTATTATGATGAGGATATGATGGTTTTCCAGGAATAGTGACAGAATTTTTCTTTATAAACATTTGCAAACAGTGTGTGAGGAAAGAGGGATCAAAACATATCTGTACCCTTGACATCCATTATTAATCACTGTGCGCCACAATGTCTGACAGCAAACCCAGTGCCAGTTTTGCACACAAAAATAAGTTCTTTTCATCCAGACATAAAATTTAACAGGCATCAAGTGGGCAGCAAGCCTTTGCATACATTTCACCTGCACAATTATAGGTAATGCTTCATCTGACAAATGCACCAGTCACCATTAATACAATGAAATAGATCTGGCAATGTGAGACAACACACCGCATAAGCACACACGCAATGCACATTGCTAGACAGTGCAATGGTTGTTGACTTTCTCATCTGTAGGTAGAGGTTAACAAAGGATGGAAGGCAGATGTGCGTATTTACAGTGTGGCCAAAAGTTAAAATAAGAAAAATTGAGCAAAAAATCTGCTAGAACCAAACGAAACAAAGCATGTGTTAGTGGCCACCCGGTGTCATGCCAGTTCGCAAAATGGTCAAGATTTATTGATTCGTGTACAGGTCATGATTTTCGAACATCAACATTTCACGAAGTGCCATGAGACTGGGCTGTTGTGGCAGCACGGCTTCTTGTTCCTCACCCCCTGACACTCGGCCAGTGAACATACACATTTGGAACCAGTAGCTTCCTTTCTTTGCATTTTCTTTGTTCTAGTTTCATACAGTGTATCAGGACTTTTTCACATACTCTGAAATCTAGTGGCATACAATAAAAACATACTTAAGTAAAATTACCAAATAAAAAACAATATTTAAAAAATAAAGTATACAAAAAACAACTTTGTTACAGCAACAAGAGTAAATGGAATTAAATACTTCTACCCATGCCAAATAGTATGTGTTTTAATTAGCCACATTTGCTTGAGGCTATTGCATGATGTTGGTCTGTGTTAGCCTCTAAGGGGATATGTTTTACTGAATCCAAAAGTCACTGACTGAGTCCTTACAGACTGCTGGAGGATGGTGTTACCCTGTGAGCACTCAAGTGCTCAGCATGAATATGTAGGTTTGCAGGGGCACTGTATAAGATGGTATCTGTCCCTTGAGGACTTTATTATCTTGGTGCAGTCAACTGTAAGACATCTTGCTGGTACTGAAATTTGTAACTCTAGAACTTGTGTGTTTACTGACATCTGTGGACTGGTGTGTTTTGATTAGGACAGTCGGCTCTACCGCATCCAGGAAAACTCTTCCTTTATGTTACGCTGAAGGAAAGGACCAAAATAAGGTGGATTCGTTCACAAACAGCAGCCACTTTATAGTTATATATGAATGCTCCTTGTTTTGTTTGAACAAAAGGGTTTTCCTGAGTTTTCACCCACTATTGCTTAACAGTCCCCCCCACTGCTAAACTGGCTTAAGTATTATGAATTCACCACCATAAAGTTAGAGTGGTAACATGCTAGCTTTTGCTAAAGTTAACATGTTATCTTGTTTTCTATTAGGTGTACTACTAGTGTGTTTAAACTGGAATGTTTGACCAAGTGACTATATGTGCCAACAACTCCATTCACAAATGAAAACCATACAAAGGGTTTAAAAGCTCTAGGGGAAAACAGTACAGTATGAGAACATTGGATTAAGATGTTTTATCAAATTAGCATGATATTGTGTCGGTCAGAAGGTGTCAGTGTTTATTTAATTATTTTTCTTCTTATTGTGGTTTTTACTACCATGAAGTGGCCCATTTTCCCATCATGAAGTGGTATTCTGTTAAGAACGGGAGTGTCCAGTATAAATTCTGATTTGTGGCATTAGACTAAAAGTCACAGGGTTAATCAAAGTCATTAGGAGTCGTCCTCTGAGAAACATAATTGTCTGTACCAGATATGTATATATATGGGTATTTATCAAGAAATTGCTAACAGACCAACTAGGACTGGATGATCCCACTAGGGGGCCCCAGGCCAAAAATCATCTTTACACACTAAAAAGTACATTAAAATATTTGTTAAATGTTTGTTAAAACATCTGAGGAGAGAAACAGGCAATGCAGTAAAAGAGTCTTGATTCATCTTGACACTGGGTTAGAGACTCATCGGCTCTGATTGGTTGTTTTTCTTATGCCATCTGGAGCACTAGGAGGAGGCAGAGGAATGTAATTTTTTTTTTTTTAATCACATATCTGTTTTATGTAGTTTTATCAGAATATAGTGACAGTTTTAGAAAATATGACAAAGTTATTTTTTATTAAAGTTACCAACTTTATGACTACCGCCCAGTAGCACTCCCCTCCACCATCATGGAGTGCTTTGAGTGGTTAGTCAAATCATTCATCACCTCCTGACGCCATCAGCCCCCCCTCCACACTGCCCTCTCCTTCCTGAACCAAAAGTACACACATTAGGGCTGGGTGATATATCGATATAAAAATATAACGATATATATATATATATATATATATATATATATATATATATATATATATATATATATATATATATTTTTTTTAAATGTGATACCATATCGCTTATATCCATATAGTTCAAATTCGTGCCTTGCTCCAAGCAAGCTGCTGACCCAGAGCTCTCTGCACTGCCCCTGTACCCCAGCCACCGCCCTGCCTCTTTCATGCACAGAGGGGAGGGGCAGGAACAGACACTCAGCCACTCTTCAACAAACATGGAGGAAGCAACAACGTCTGCAGAGCGTGTGGAGGAGGAATTGGTTAGTAAAAGAAAAAGCAGTGGCTCAGTAATTTGGAGATGGTTCGGATTCAAAATATCAGATATATAAACCATAAACATTTCTGTGTATTGAGGGGACATAGTCATGCGTAGCCCAAAGCTGTGTTACCATTTGCCAGAGAGCAGCAGACTCAGGGACCGCTTCATACCACAGACCTAAAGACTGCTGAGCTCATCACTTGGCACTTTACCATTTTAACTGTCACTGTAACTTTTAATATAGTCACTGTTTACAACTCTTTTCATATATATTCATTCATATACTACATTTATTACATCGCTGTTTACATCTGTAGATACACTCAACGGCCACTTTATTAAGAACACTTGTACTTGTAACAGTTCTGCCATAATTTCTACTTTAACAAAGCGTATCATTTTTCAGTTTTGATTGACAGTGTCAAAGAAGTATTGATTTAATTACATGTTATTATTGATGTTGTAGTTTCCACTCCAGTGGTGTTGAACTAGATTGCATTATATTGAATGGTGTCTCTAATATTTTGGCCACTCCATTTAATATAGTACAGGCCAAAGGTTTGGACACACCTTCTCATTCAATGCGTTTCCTTTATTTTCATGACTATTTACATTGTAGATTATCACTGAAGGTTTCAAAACTATGAATGAACACATATGGAATTATGTACTTAAACAAAAGTGTGAAATAACTGAAAACATGTCTTGTATTCTAATTTCTTCAAAGTAGCCACTCTTTGCTTTTTTGATAGCGCTGCAAACCCTTGGTGTTCTCTCATTGAGCTTCATGAGGTAGTCACCTGAAATGGTTTTCACTTCACAGGTGTGCCTTGTCAGGGTTAATTAGTGGAATTTCTTGCCTTATTAATGGAATTTGGACCATCAGTTGCATGTGCAGAAGTCAGGTTGATACACAACCGACAGCCCTATTGGACAACTGTTAGAATTCATATTATGGAAAGAATCAACCAGCTAAGTAAAGAGAAACGAGTGGCCATCATTACTTTAAGAAATTACGGTCAGTCAGTCCGGAAAATTGGGAAAACTTGTGTCCCCAAGTGCAGTCGCAAAAACCATCAAGCACTACAACGAAACTGGCACACAGAAGGACCGAGGAAATAGCAGCTAGGAAACCAGTGCTAAGGAGAGGCAACAAGCAGAAGAGTTTAGTTTGGGCCAAGAAACACAAGGAATGGACATTAGACCAGTGGAAGTCTGTGCTTAGCTCTGATGAGTCCAAATTTGAGATCTTTGGTTCCAACCGCCATGTCTTTGTGCAACGCAGAAACAGGTGACCGGATGTATTCTACATGCCTGGTTCCCACTGTGAAGCATGGATGAGGAGGTGTGATGGTGTGGGGATGCTTTGCTGGTGACACTCAAAATTGAAGGCATATTGAACCAGCATGGCTACCACAGCATCCTGCAGCGACATGCCATCCCATCCGGTTTGCGTTTAGTTGGACCATCATTTATTTTTCAACAGGACAATGACCCCAAACACACCTCCAGGCTGTGTAAGGGCTATTTGACCAAGAAGGAGAGTGATGGAGTGCTGCGCCTCCATATTCACCGGACCTAAACCCAATCAAGATGGTTTGGGGTGAGCTGGACTGCAGAGTGAAGGCAAAAGGGCCAACAAGTGCTGAGTATATCTGGGAACCCCTTCAAAACTGTTGGGAAACCTTTTCAGGTGACTACCTCTTGAAGCTTATCAAGAGAATGCAAAGCAGTAATCAGAAAAAAGGGTGGCTACTTTGAAGAAACTAGAATATAAGACATGTTTTCAGTTATTTCACAGTTTTTTGTTAAGTACATAATTCCACATGTGTTCATTCATAGTTTTAATGGCTTCAGTGATAATCTGCAAAGTAAATAGTCATGAAAATAAAGGAAACGCATTGAATGAGAAGGTGTGTCCAAACTTTCAGCCTATACATGAAAGGGGCAGAATATTATTAACCCATGTCAATATAATGAACTCCAGTACAACACCACCACCCACTATGACCTCCAAAATATACATAAAGGAGAATTATTACCTTTCTGACAGTGTCAACAAAAACTGAAAAATGATAAGCTTTGTTAAAGTAGAAGTCATGCCAGAGCTATTGTATTGGATCATATTAGATTGTACAAGTATACCTAATGAAGTGTCCAATCAGTGTGTATTTATTACTTATCATTATGCATACACATTTACGTCATTCCTGTTATTCATCGCACTTATTGTCTGATTTATATTATTTTATGTTATTATATTCTGTTCCTTATCTTATCTTGCACTACTTGTGCACGTATTAACACATACGTGTTTCTCATTTTATTGTTACTTGTGTGATCTTCCTTCTCTTTCATATACATATTTTATTAGCATTGTTAGAAGGCCTGAGACCTATATTTCCAACGCCTGCTTCCCTGTAACTGTATGCACATAAATAAAGACCTTAAAATTTGTGTCAACTAAAATGTTAAGGTTTTATAACTAGATTGTGACACAAGGCCACTTTAAAGTCCTTACCAATTCCATTAGTCTGTTAGTAGTGTGTATTACCAGACTGTACAGCTAGATAGATAGATACTTTATTGATCCCTAACGGAAAATTCAAGAAAACCAACAACTAGCCATTCCTCAGACCACATGATTATCATTGCTAAAAATGACTTTCCATATCATAAGCCTAAGCTTATTATTATTATCATAAGCCATCATCTGATCTGTTTAACATTAGAGTTGAGACCCTTCAGTAACTGTGAGCATTAGAAAGCAAAATAAAGACAGATAAAAAAACTATATATATATATATATATATATATATATATATATATATATATATATAAAAGTAAGGCAGC
This sequence comes from Percina caprodes, assembly GCA_013375575.1. NCBI lineage: Eukaryota > Metazoa > Chordata > Actinopteri > Perciformes > Percidae > Percina > Percina caprodes. The sequence goes on along the minus strand of JABXJD010002905.1, from coordinate 23,459 downwards.
AATACTGGCCTTACTTTTGTGTTTGCCATTCCATATTATGTGGACAAATATTGAAAGAGTTTTAATTGCTGTGTGAAAAGACTCAAATCATGCCATTTGATTTGGTGAGCAGAGTTCACAATTAAATACTTGGGTCAACATTTTGTTGAATAAATGTTTCTCAGTTCTTCTAATCTTTATTGGCATAGGCAAGATCCATTGAGAGTAGGTCTGTTTAGATGAGCTTTGCTCACTTTCAGCAGAAGAGGTGAAACTCACCAAACACTACAAAATATTTCACTTATTGTCATAGGTCTATTACGTATGATTATGACTATGAAAAACATTATAACATTAAATCCGCTGATTTTCCATAAAGCTTGATCATTTATGTGGATAATGGTTTAACTTTATGTGAACATCTTTCATACTGTTTAATTCACAGGCTACTTCTGTTAAACATGAGCGCGTGAAATGAATGAAAAATCCACTCCATTTGTCTTAATTCTGCACATATTTCTGTTACTGTATGGTTGATTATTTCATTCAGGCATGGCGCAGCGGATCTTGCTCACTGTCACTTGCCGTGGACACACTGGCCTCACTTCCCTCTCCTCTTGGTAAGTTGGGTCTCCCTCGAGTTGGAAACAGTTACACTCAGTCAATGGGTTCAACATCAGTGGGTTCAAACTGCTTATCGTGCTTAATTTGGATAGACACGGATATGAATGATGTTTACTTAACTGTGGCGCCGCCACTCTTCTCTTGGTTTCCACTTCAACATTAGACCATTTTTTTAATTTCTACCACAGTTCAGTGCATTCACCGCCTGGTCACCATTTGCCACGCTTGAATTGCTTATCCGAGATGACAAGCCTCCCAACAGAACATTTTTCCTTGCCTCAACCTCTGCGATCAGCACTTCAATCTAAGTTGGTGAGGTTTGTTTTGTAGGATTACCCGTTGTGATTGGACAAAGAATGATGTGAGGGCGCATTTATAGTAATTTCCATATTAACTTATGGAAGGAGGCAAGGCAGGGTCGGAGGCTCGTTCATGTACGCTCAATTTCACATTGATTGTGATTTATGAAGGAAAGGTGCGCAGGATGTGCCATACGCCCAGTTTTATACATGTGAATAGTTCTGTGCTGGTTTTGGATCATATGTTATATGTTGGAACATACAGTATATAAACATCAGAGTATTATAAGTATAATAATCTCTTTAATAACAAGAAAAGATGCCCGAATCTTCCATTATTTTAATTGGTTTGCAAAGGTTTGAACCCATTCTATTGTAGATGTACCATCTTTGTAGACAAAATACATTTTGATGGCAACAAAGACATTTTCTGACAGCAGTGCGTAAAACTGTAGTAACCATAATATACTGTAAGTAGCATCAGTAGCGTCAAGGATCAACAATGTGTTCCCTACTGATAGAAATCTAGTATCCAGTAGTATTAAAGGCCCCGAGTATGGCTTCTAATAACTTTTTGTCTAGCATAACCAGTAATCTATTCAACATCCACATCAGCAATATCAATAATAATGTCTCTCACCTCACATCCGTCAACAGCACATCAATTTAAATCACAACTTAAAACATCTGTTTAGATTAACACACCCAACATAACTTTCACCATGTCCACATTGATTCTTAAATGTTTTTAAACACTTGATTACTTACTAATTTTTAATACTATTACTACTAATACTACTATTTTACTGTTAATACATTTGTTGTGCTTGTATAATGTTTTAATGTTTTTAAATGTGTCCTTGGGTGTCTTAAAAGGTGCAAACAAATAAAATGCATTTTTATTATTATTAGTAGTAGTAGTATTGCTATTATTATTAATAGATGGATTGGCACATCATTTGGCACAGAGATTCAGGATGAATCCTACTGACTATATGACTTGTAATTTGTCTCGGTAGACGAATGCTGTTTAATGTCTGCCTCTTCATCGTTATCTGTCCAGCATGCATATATATATATATATATATATATATATATATATATATTTAAAAAAAAAAACATGGGTCAGAAACCTTAGGCACATGTGCCACCATTGGCCAGATGGTAGCTCAATGTTTTACTCCGCATGCCAAATGAGCTCTTTCATAGCCATTGGCAAGAGCACAGCCTGTTATTTACAGTAGTTTGATTTACTTTTTCCCTATTCCCATTTGGCGAAGACCAGCCCTACTCTGCTTCTGATTGGTTAATACTTGATGCCTTCTTCACAGAATGCATGCAAAGGAAAAAAATAACACTGCCCAAACAAGCTCGGTAGATGATGGTAGGTGAATGCTGAGATGGCACACTGATTAACAAGAATGTTTTAAATAGGACTTAATATTAAGTTAGAATGATCAATGTGAGCATATAAGCATACTTATGTAAACATTTACTGTAGCTCAAAGCACCCCAATGCCAAAATACAGCCTTTGCAGCTGTTGCCATGGTACTGCTGCCCTGTAGTGTCCTGCTGAACCCTGCTGCATCCCGCTACGTCCACCTATGCTCTTCTATGCCACACTACACCCTTTATTGTGATTATTATTGCCACTGTTCATCACACCCCCAACCAGCTCTGTCAGACACCGCCCACTAAGAGCCTGGCTCTGTCCCAGGTTTCTTCCTAAAAGGGTTTTTTTCCTCACCACTGTTGCACTAATTGCTTGCTCTTGGGGGAATTACTAGAATTGGTGGGGCCTTGTAAATTATAGAATGTGGTCTAGACCTACTTTATCTGTAAAGTGTCTCGAGATAACTTTTATGATTTGATACTATAAATAAAATTGAATTGAAATACTAAGCCACTAGCATGGCTGTAGACTTGTTAATGTGAACATGTGATGTGATACTGACTGGAGATGGCAATCATGATGTGGAACACAACATTCTGTCGGACTTCTGGTTCCCTGCTGTGTTACCATGCTTATGTGAAGTGACAGACTCCATGAATAAAGGACCCATACTGCTGGTGAAATACTGTAAAGAGGCTGACATTGATTTATTTTCCTCTCTATGCAGTTTACTATGCAGCAAATTTGAATTATGACGTTGAAATTGTACTTAGTATTGAGCAGTTTTTGAATTCCATAGCAGGGCACAATAAGTTGTGAATACTTGGAGGTTACACTGAGAAGTTATTATAAGGATGAATGTCTAACAACCAGTAAATTCCCTATGACTTTACTGATAACATTCCACTATAAATCAAAAAGAAAAAGTGTGGTGAAGTTGGGATTATCGCAATTCACGGTATCTGCAGCCTGCAGCAAAAGGGACATTTTACTTCATTTTGTTCAGCTCTTGCTTTTTTATTTCTCTACATCCCCATTTCCATAATTTAATTTTTTTTTTTAAGTCCTCGTTTGTCTTCCCTGCCATTTTCATTCCGTCTTTGCCTTTTCTTCATTTGAATGTCAGGAACCATTAAAGGGCATATTTTGATTGGCAAACAATGTCCGTGTATTTGACCATGCTTGTTGTTGACAACTACCCCTGAGTACTAAATTGCCTGGTTTTTTTTCTAAAGAGGACATGCATGACCTGGTTATGTTACTGCACAAGAAGTGAGGGCCATCAATGCTGCCTCCGTGGCTATTTTAGTGAGAGGTTGCTGGTATAGCCGAGTTGGCAGATATCTCCAGACTTTATAAATGAGCCATGCAGAGGGACGCAGGGGATGAAAGGGCAGAAGATACTCTCCGTGAATGGGTCGAGAAGAGGAGCAGAGGAAAGGAAAGGAGCTGTGATCAAGAACGTTAGTGGGATAATATTCCACTATAGAGTAGCCCCTGACTTTTTGTGGACAGCTTGTTAAGGTTACTTTGTAGGTTGACATATGACTTTCTATGGGAAAAAGTTGTGGGAAAGTAATTTGGCGGTAAAACTGTCTGGAGAGCAACAATTTAGCTTGTTTTTGTGTTCTTTTTATAGTCCATGGCAGATAATGGTAAGACACTACTGAGAAAAAAATTACTTAATCAGTAACAAGTCGTGCAGTACTCTTTTACTTCAACATTTTTGCCGTCTTACCACAAGTTGGTTGGGAGGGTTGACATCAATTTCATGCCATATTGGAGACCCTATTACAGGATGGATGGGTGCATGGGCTTCACCTAAAAGAGGAGGAATACACCATCTAGTTATTACAAAACCAGTTGCCCTTTGGGGAGTATTTGAGTGATTGACTAATTCTGGTCTGGAAATTTGGACGTTAAAGTACATCAAGACATCCATGTCAAAGCAGGGCTAAATGTGGTTGAAATGTGAGTAGATATCACTGTCTTCAGTACATATATTAATCATTCCTAACATCATGAACAGTATCCCAAATGAGCTGTTTGCATATAAAGCTATTAAATGTCTACTATTTATCTCGGTGAAGAGATTTTTATTCCTACCCCCAAGCTTTTAAGAGTATCCTGGTGTACAGCATGACAGACCAAAAGGCTCTGCAGAGAGAAATAAATACAGCCCAAAAAATTGTTGGCTGTCCTGTCCGTCCGTTTGAACGTACACATGTTCCACCAAAACAAGTTCCTTTCCGTGGCTCCTTCCCGAGACAGTTTACAAGTAAGAACAGTTGAACTTTCAAAGAAGTGAAGGTATTTACAGGAAGGATTTTGTAGTTAAATATATTGTTAAAAAGTGTAGCTATGCCTTCATCACGACCTGAAATTCTCAGAGAATTTAGGAAACTCCATTGGGGAGGACATAAATCAGCAAATGGGGACAAATGACAAATACTAAGTCACAAAGAAAAAATTCAACTCATGAGATGTGATGACGTCATTTAGGATAAATGTGTTATTGGCTCCCGGGGCGGCTAGGACTCAGTGGTAGAGCAGTTGCCTACCAATTGGAAGGTTGGAGGTTTGATCCCTGGCCCTGCAGTCCCATGTCGAAGTGTCTTGGGCAAGACACTGAACCCCGAGTTGCCCCAGTGCTGCTCCATTGGAGTGTAAATGTGTGTGAATGTTTATCTGATGAGCAGGTGGCAGCCTCGGCCACAGTGTGTGAATGTGAATGGTTCCTGTACTATGTAAAAGCGCTTTGAGTAGTTGTTAAGACTAGAAAAGTGCTTCATAAGAACAGTCCATTACATTTACAAAACGGGCATTAATAAGGGCAAACTTAACAGGTGAAGTTTGAGTTGATCTAGTGGAGACATGTCCATCAAAACAAAGTGAACGGAGACACGCCAAATCCACTTTGCCACGGGGAACAACATTCTTGGAAGAGATGGGACGAGGAGCAAAATGAACAGAAATCTGAGAAGATTTAATTAATTAGCGCTTCAATTTGTGTAATGCCTAGGCGAGGACCCAGTGGGCTGCATAGAGATGACTGTGGGGATGTGGGGAAGCTGTGTTCAAGAAAGAACCTTGTTAAGGTTAGCCTTAGTAGGTTGACATATGACGGTTTCAGCGGAATTACCAGAATGTGTAAGGAAATTGCAATGGCTTCCTCAATGCACATAACAAGGTCGCTGGCGAGAGATGCCAAGGCCGGTACACAGCTTGTACACCTTAGCGGGCATACGGAGGGACGGTGACATTAAGTCGCGGAGTTCTTTGGCAGAGTACAATAAGACCATAGTCCGGTGTGGGACAATAAAAAGTCACTGGTAGAAAGAAAAATCTACAGTATCCATAAAACGGCGAGAGTCGGGAACGGACGCTTTTTAATTCATCATAAATATCGGGCCACTCCGAGACTCACAGCCAAGTTGAGCCAAGCCCAAACAGATAAACTCAGCGTAGAACAGTGAGGAAGGACAAAAGTTGCAATGTCTTTTGTGTTTTTGTTGCAATGAAGTTGCAAGAGACAGTGAAAACTGCAAAAAAAATTTTTTACTTTAAATAATAAAAAAAGTGGGAGAATAAAACTACTTGGGCTTAATTTTCCCAGGATGCTGCAAATAATATGAAAATTGGTATAATATGAAAATGGCTGGTGGATTTAAGAAAAAAAAAAAATTGAACACACAGTATGTGTCAGTGGCTTATTGATCTTTACATTGTTAATTAATTTCCTATCCTGGCCTGGGACACATTTGAACGGTTTGATAAAGGACTTATTGGACTTTAACTTATCATTGGACACAATAATGAGTGTAGCTGTCCTCAATTTAGGTCATTCTGTAGGTCTCATCTCTGGTTTTTCTGCATCCACCGTGTGTGTGTGTGTGTGTGTGTGTGTGTGTGTGTGTGTGTGTGTGTGTGTGTGTGTGTGTGTGTGTGTGTGTGTGTGCGTGTGCGTGTGTGTACGGGGAACTGAGCAGCAGCCCCGCCCGCCACAGAGAGCCGACAGGATTGAAACGGCAGCCACTTCAGCAACTTTAGAGTGAAGAAGCGTTCACTGATGTAAAAATGTGTACAGGTTGGCAGGACGGTCTGACATTTTTTTGCATTGATTCACAGTGATTGGTAGAATTCACCTGAATTGTTGCGATTGTGACATCGCGAAATCCTGGAGGGATTGTTTAAGGCCCTTGCAGGTCCTAGACACTTTTTCTGGGTGGCGATTGAGCCTTGTATTTCAGCATTACATTAAAATAGACATTAAAAAAAAACTTTACAGACAAATTTAGCCCAACATTACTAAATACATGCTTACTCGATCTGTTGTCTCATGTTGTCTCATGAATCATGAGCATCATCATGTCAGAATTTGTCTTTGGTCCCTGGAATAGTTTTATGTTCTTGGATTAAAAGAAGGGCACGTTGACAAAGATGTATCCCATTGTCATTTACTCTTAACAAAAAAACACCTAATGATTTTTACCACTTTAATCAAATTAAACCTCAACAGTTAAAGCAGCAATTAAAATGATTTGTGCGACCCCATACTGCCAAATTACTGAAAATATCTCTGCAGGGGTTTAAAAGAATTGTTGATCAATTCCATTGACTCTATGATTACTTCACCAGGTGCTGACATTTATGGATTTTAAAAAGCTTTTATTTCCTGGCCAGGTTTATGTTTCCAAGCAGAAACTACCCATTGCTCATTCCTTCACCTCCTTCATTTTATTCAACTCAAAGAAGGAGATGGCTCTATGAATGACGTTAATGGACATTTGGGCTTCAGCGCTAATACATCAAGCCATAATAGTAAAGGACAAACCACTATCACCTCACAGCAAGGAGAAATAGGGACTTAGGAAAAGCCTATCTGTGGTACCTCAGTTATAACCTGCTACGATAAACAATTGTACTTTACAAAGCATGCAGAAAGTGCAAGGAAGCCAGAATTGTTTGTGTGGAACATTAGTGAAGTCAAACTGGCTAATACAGATAGGCTGTGGGCACAGGACATTGAAGTGGCCAAGGACGGGTGGCTATGTTATTTTATGAGCTTTGCCAGGAGATCTGGGGTGGGTCGCCCGCTACACGCTCCGTTGATTCAAGCATCGAGACAGGGGACCTGGTGGAGTTGTCGTCCCAGCCCTCAACACCGACAGAGGAGATGCCTGCATCACCAAATTCAACAGAATCCCTCAAATGTATTCCTCCGTCAGTTTCGAAGCTGATGATTTCAAGCTTAGCTAGTTAGCTATATGCTACAGTGCCATGTTGTTGTGAGCATTAGGAGGGATGCATGTTTATGTAGGTGTGTTGCTTCAGTACATAAATCACAACATAGTTTTGGACTTATGTTCTGCTCTGCTTAAGTCTAGGCCAAGCTGGACAGCCACAGAGGGGACAGACTAAAGAGGAAAGCCCCCTCAGCAGCAGCGGACAATTCCATTGGGACCCAACATCATATGTAACTGTAAATGGACTGTTCTTATATAGCGCTTTTCTAGTCTTAACGACTACTCAAAGCGCTTTTACATAGTACAGGAACCATTCACACACTGTGGCCGTACAAGGTGCCACCTGCTCATCAGATACACACTCACACACATTTAGAATGAAACATTTTCATTCAGATGACATCATGGATACGCAAATATGCGGCTTTGACGTCCAAACGAAGTCATAAGGGCGCCGTTCAATTTTTTTTTTTTTTTTTTTTTTTCACCCTGGGACCAGGTTTCAAAAAGTACGTCTTCAGGCAGTGTAGTTTTGAACAATTGGCTGAAACAAAGCGTCTCCGTGTGGATGTCCCTTTAGTCTTGCAACAGAAAACTCAGATTGGACAGATAGTCTAGCTAGCTGTCTGAATTTACCGTGCAGAGATATGGGGAGCAGTTAACCATTGTCTTCACTGTGGCCGGGTTGGTTCAGTGGTATAGCAGTTGCACATATACATTAAGGTTTATGCGTTGATGCAGAGGTCCAGGGTTCAGATCTGACTGGTGACAAGTTTCTTGCATGTCTTCCCCCTCTCTCTCCCCTTTCTCACCTAGCTGTTCTGTCAAAATGAAAGGTGGAAAAGCCCCCAAAAAAATAAAAAAATAAACACATACCAATTAAAATCCTCATAAATCCACCAGAGTTTAGAGTCACAGAAAGAAAGAAAGCTCCAAGGTGACGGACATCTGGCGGAATTTCCTGGAAGTGGAACGTTGTGTATATAGACTAATTATAAAGTAATTTGAGGCAATTTATTTTCATACATTACAGTTTTTAGGGTGAAGCAGCTGACACAATTAGAAATAACTATGTCTGCAGGTGGGCAAACGCCTCCTTCCTTAGGCAAAGCCCTGTAACCCTCCCTCCCTGGTGGTCACTGAAGATACTTTAATAATAGAACAACGCACGTACTGTAACACTTGTGCCATGTCAGCAGGGGAATCCTCCGCTCCCCACTCAATTGAGAGCTCAAACACAGCTGCTCAAGCTACTCGGGTAAATACAGGTTATGGTGCCGCCTACACACAGCAGGTCCAGCTTTGTTTCAGCACTGGTAATGACTGTAGTTATTCTGCAAGGGTTCTGCGACTGTTTTTGTAAACTACATAATGTCCCCATCTGATGTGTTGCAGATGCTTTATGCCTGCGGACAGTTACCAACACTTTGACAGCTGGATGAAGAGCATGCATGTTATTGTTACCTGAGGTGGCGCCCTGCAACGGCAGATAGCACTGGGGCGGAAATAGGTCTCTGTCCTACTAAGGGTTTGTTGTCCCTTTTATTGTGCTGATGTACTTTAGATTGTTTTGTACACTTTATAAGTTTAACTCAGTGAAATGTTGAAAGATGGAAGGGAAAAATGTGTCACTAGTATACAATCACTCGTATCCTCTTTGAATTTGCACATGATGCTGACGGAAAGCTGACATTCAGTACTGTATATCTTTAAGACAATTCTGAGGGCAATGTCATTATTTTATTGTGTCATACCACAGACAACTGAAACCCCCGAGTTAGCAGCTGCCTCAAGCACTTGTGAATGCTGTTAGTGGCTTTAAGGTGAGTCATTTCCTTAGCCAGACCTCATTAGCCAGATTTATCATCCCTAAACGTGTTTTGTCAAAGGCCATTGGCTCACTGATTGCCACAGTCAGGTTCTTTCAGTATCTTTCACCTTGCTACACATATAAAAGTTCTTGTAGTTGTCTGGTTACTGCATAAGAATTGTATCCTTCTTATAATCCAAAGTCTAGATCCTCCTGTGTTGTGTGATGCTTTACTTTTAAAAAGGAAGAAAGATTTAGGAGTGCAAAAAAAACACAGTTATGTTGAAACTATTTTGACTGGTGTGGACAGGCTTCAACAAGGGAGAGAACGTCAGAATAAATGGCCCAGTTAGAAACTTTCAAATTCTCCCTTTTGGCCTGTTAAAATGTCTGAATACAGATAAATTAAGATGGCTGTGCTGACAAAATCAGCAACTCTGATCTCACCAAGCAAGATCTCATTTGCTTGAAGTTTTCCAGATTTATTTTTCCATGTGTTATACACAAAGTTACTTCAGTCATAACTGGAGCTTTATAGATCAGCTCTCCCTGCACATTTCCATCTGTCAAGGAAAAAAAGGTACCCTACGGCCTACAGACAGTAACAGAGTTAAAAGATAAAGGAATGATCTATGCTTCTCGAGAGACCAGCTGCTCTGATGTATATTCAGGAGTACAGGAAAAAAGGTGACGAACCTATTGAAACTATGTCAAGTGGCATTCAATCATGGGGCAGTGGGGCGCTCTACCAAGGGAGAACATAGGTCTAATATCAGCTCAGGGGCCATCTCCTTGTAAAACTCTGGAGCATTGCCCTTTCAGAGACTAACTGCTGCGTCATTGAGTTGGGATTCACACTGGAGCACAAATAAGCAAATGTTTTCATTCAGCTCTGTTCAACAGATATCCTGCTTTTACAAAAATGTACAGTAGGTTTTAAGTTTTTAAATACATACTATGTACAATTACTAAACCCATTATGAAATGCACTGCAGACCAGTGTCCCTCTCTATCTACTACTAATGAAGTAGTCTCGCATTGCCAGATGTATCTACTAAGGTCAGGCTACACCACACATACATTTTAGGATAAAAGAAAAAAAAATGGTCTGGGTTGTTTGCATTACTTTGCTCAAGGCATGTCTGATTGGTTTGAGCTCCAGACGGTGGCTCTGCAAAATAGTCTCAGGAAGGAAGTTGTTTTGTTGGAACATTTGCACTCCGCAAAAGAAAATGCCATATACAATATGAAATGAAGTTAACTGTTCACACAATACAGTAACGTGATCTATTTTAATCAGCTGAAACATTGTTATACCTCATTAGCTCTTGCCAGTGTATTAACGCCACACGCACTTTTTAGATCCTGCTGCAGCCATTGAGATGAACAACACAGTTTTAAATGGTGAGTTTTACTTTGAAAAACTACCAGACATCTCCATCGACAAGTCACAAGCAAAATGCACTTTATGTGAAATGCAACTAAAATATCACGGAAGCACTTCAAGTTTAAGCTACCATTTACAAGCTAAGCATATAGCAGGTATAGCTAAGCAGGTTGATGCTAGCAGACTTAGGCAAAGCATGTTTTGGGAGAGGTCAAGTCACCACAGACCTGTGGATAAAACCAAATCGAAACAATTAACTGAAATGCTTGTGAAATGGGTGGCAACTAACTGCAATCCACCTTCTGCATACACTTTTGCTGTATGATTTATTTTTACATTTTTAAAAAGCAAGTTTAAGGCAAGTTGTATTTATGAAGACATCGACTGTGTTACCTCAGTCTCGTTGCACATCTTTTGATTTGAAATAATCAAATAAATGTCAAAGTCAAGTTCATAAAGTAACTTTCTTTGCATTTATTTGATTCACAATCAAGATACACTGGTAAGAACTGGTTTACACTGATAATCCAGACTTAAAAACAGCCCTAATATATACAGTATGCAGGAAATTGCATTCAAATATTAGTTTTTACTTCATTTTTTATTCATTTTTTAAAAACCTCTGACTTCATGTGCCCCACTTCTGAAATAAAACCTACACCTTTGTCTATGAGCATGGATAAATGTTCCTTGGCTTGCTGAGCAAGCAACACCAATAAAAATGTGCACTGCTAATGTCACTTTGCAGGCTAGATAGGTAGTTAATTAGGCAGTCAGCCATTGCATGTCAAAAGCTCAAAAACATCAACATGAGTAGGTTTTAGTGTTAAGTTATGTGATCTTTATTCCTCTTTCCTACCAGGCAATCAGTAAGTGTGCCGGGCTTTGAAGCTAATTGAACATAGTGGCAAAACAGTTGAATTACAACTCACGGCCCATCAAGTGATGCCCTCTGGCCCACAAAGACTTTTTCCTGTAGATTTACATGGCAAAAGAGACGTCCATAAATCAGAGGATAATGTTTTTAAGTATCCTAACCCCCGTGAAATGACTTGTTTCTCAGAAATTGATCAATTCTGTCTGATAACATTTGAAAAGTCTAGAAGAGCCACACGATTAAATTCATTAGCGGCACTAAACTGGAAGTAGCCGGCACGGCTGGTGAAGGTCTCTGGTGTGCTTGTTCTATGGGCTGCACAGTGCGGAAGCAGGGCCAATCATCCCTTTAATGTTTGGCTCCATGATGACTTCATGCAAGACTGATAAACTCTCATAGGAATAAACGGGGCTCTGCCTCGAACGCTGTATCCAGGTCTTATAACACATCCCTGATTCCCACTGCTGACTCAACTGTCCTTAGTTTGGAAGCTGCGCAGGTTTGTTGACATGTGTCTCTGTGCCCCTGCCAGCTCAGCTGTCAATCAAAAATATACACTGACATGCCTCTTAAGACTGCTCTTCTTATTTTCAGTAATAAAATGTGTGTGACATGATTTTATTGCATAAAGGGATGACTAATTATGATTTCTGTTGGTCTTCAAAACAAGAGTGGATGTTATTAAAATGTATCAGATATGGCATAAGGGCAAAATGAGGAAAGGCTACGCTAAACACAAGTACCATAAAGAAAATAACAGCAGGTTGCACTCAGATTCAATGAAAGTGTAGTATAATTTAAGTACAGACATTTCCCCAGACAAGCTGGCTTCATTGAGATTGAATGGTATTTTATTTTGAAGGACACATAAACCAGAACAAAAGTACATGGGCTTTAACTCTAAATGACAGCGGTATTCTTTTACAGTCTGAAGGCGTGCACCATAAGTATATCATTACTGCATTTTCATTGTAATTCTCAACAGATCGCAGTGCATTCTGAGGTGGCAAAGGCAAAACAATTCATCCCTCTTATTTAAATTCAGCATAGAGAAAGAGAGAGCGTTGTTACCAAAAATCTAGCTCCGATACTTTCTTAATAAGCCGTTCAAATAGCTTTCACGTCAGCTTGCTTCATGATAAATTCATGAATGAAAATCAACACTTAGAGAAAAATGCTTAATGAATATGTCTGTGTATTCTCCCATTCCTCTGGCTGTAAATGCATACTAATGAATTCTCGTTGTACAGCCACTGTGTCCTTCAGTTGTCCCTCTGTCTTCAAGAGGTTACCAGTGGCTCTAAGCTTGGACTTTGCCACTCATATCAAAAGAGAATGTGGGGGCGACCTCTTGCTTAGTCGGCAGAGCGTGCCCCCCATGGAGGCTGCTTTTAAGTGCAGTTGCAGAACCTGGCTGTAAAACACTTTCACCTGCTAAGGTTTCTTCAGTACTTTTGAAGTGTTGAATCAGGCTCTGGGCTTTGGTGTTTTATTTGACTCTTTTACCGCACCAAAAGGACCGTTTACTGCCATATGAAGAAAATGAATATGAAAACATATCACAGCAAAAAGCAACACTGTTGCTGAAAATAAGGAAAGAAGGGAATGCTGCCAGAGAATTAATATTGCCTAAATTCATAAGATCTTTACATTTATTTATTGGGCAGCAAGGTGAGAAAGGGGAGAGAGAGGGGGAAGACATTGTCTCAGGTCGGACTCGAACTCTGTGGATCTCTGTGTCGAGGAACAAGCCTTGAAGTATATGTGCGCCTGCTCTACCCACTTCACCAACCCCCCCACAGACATTTACATTAATTTCTCCACTTGATGCACTCTCAGTGATTCCTGATATGTCTAACATGACAGCTGCATATTCTACAGTTTTGGCAATTTAAACTTGATGCAGTAGATTTAAATGTTGTACTCAAGAATCAGGTCTGACACAGTCTCAGTATGAAGGAGACATGGAAATCACTTCAGTTTTTGGACAAATCAAAGTGAAATGAAATGTATTGATTGAAGATTATCTGTGATAAATACCAATAGACCAATCAATTTTCGAATCAGTGTTCTGTTGGCTTCACTATACCAGCCGTGTAAGATGGGTTTCAGTCAATTAGGACCAAGCATGAAAACATCATCCAAAGTTGTAACATTCTGGTTTGAAGGATAAATAATATATTTCACATGCAAATAAACATTACAGTCATTATAATATAGTTAATTAATGTGAACATCATACTGATTAATAATAAAGTAAACTATTTAATACCTGATTTTATAGAAGACTGCTTTTAAAGCTAGCATAGGCAAATTTCCATGGAACACTACGACCATATTCAGCAGTTCAGTGAGAGCAACAACAACCTTACAAATGAAATAAAAGATTTTCTGCATAACTGATACAGGTTCCTATGGCAAAACCCCCCGCAGATAGATGGGTCAGAATTTGGCGTAAACAACATTAAAGCATGGATTTATCCTGCCTTGGTGGTGGTGTAATGATGTGGGGGTATTTTTGGCATGCTTTGGGCCCCTTAGTCGCAATTGAGCCTGCCTGGTCTATTGCTGAACATGTCCATCCCTTTATGACCACAGTGAACCCACCTTCTAATGGTTACTTCCAGCAGGATAACGCACCATGTCACCAAGCTCATATAATCGCAAACTACTTTCTTGTACATGACAATGAGTTCAGTGATCCCAATAGAGCAATAGATAGAGCTTTTGGATGTGGGTGAATGTGAGATTTGCATCATGTATATGTAGCAAAGCAAAAAAACAACTAAATTGCCAAAAATGACAGAAACCATCTCTGTGAAAAATGTATCTGAAGTGCACTTTGACTTTTAGTTTGGGCCATGTCCCATCCACTAGGTTTTTGTCAATGCATCGCTGTAGGACCTTCTTCTCTGGCAGTTATCGAAAGTTATTCCAGGAAACACTGAAAACCATTAACTGAAGTGGAAATAGGTGAAACTGGGTGATATAAAGTGACTACACCAAAAAGGTAAATTACCACATTTTGTCACATAAGAACTCCTGGAATGTATTTGATATCACAGAGTGATGATATATAACAGTTAAAGAGTATCCAAGGGTGGACTTTTCTTAACATTAATCTGGCCCTGAGTTCCTGATTCTGCTCCCTGACAGCAGATAGAGAAGGAGTGACATTTAATTTCACATTTTTGTCCAATATTGAGGTGTTTTAAATGAATCGCCTACACTATTAAAGCACTATGTTTAATAGCAGATTTATCGTGGATTTTGTGCTAAAGATCCTGGTTCATGTGTGAGGAACATGGCAGGTTTGTAGTTCTGCAGAGCTGCCAGCGTATTTTGATGTTAATTGGCCTGATCCTTGCTGAAGGGGAATCAGCCATTGTTAAAACTGACCTTAAGGCATACTATTTCTTTTTTCTTTTTTACTGAATAAACGTTTTATTCTGAACTCACATTCCTAAACATCAGGGTATTAAAGTGCCATTGTGGTTATGTTTGATCTGGGACTAAGGCTTGCTTTCTTCATTTGTGACATTTTATTAGGGGTCCAAGCCCGAAGCTACACGGTTCACACAGCAGGGCTGTGGAACCCTATCTTTTTGGATCAATCATCATCATCATATTTTCCATTATTCTTCTCCACATAAAACTCACACTACAGCCTAAAATGTATATGGTGGCGGGGTGCCATTTTAAGTACTTCAGTACTTATTGTAGGTAGATTTTAATATCCATGTGGACGTTCACAACGATAGCCTTAGTATTGCTTTCAACTCACTACTAGATTCAATTGACCTTGTGCTTAAAAATTGAAGATTTAATAGTATTTCCTATATTATAAGAATAATGGCAACAGTAATGGACAATTCCGCTCCCGACCTGAAGGGGGGCTGAAGAGAAAAAATGCTTTGGTGCCTACTGTAAAGGTGCTGGTTGATAAGTAGCTAATGCTAATGTAATTCTTAGTGGGTAACGTAAGATTATGACACCTTTCCTAGGTCAGCCCCCAGCCAGCTAGCTAGCAGCCATCCTGGCCAGCACTTAACTCTGGTGCTAAGGACGTTAACAGCAATATCGTTACAGCCCTACCGACTATACAAAATTAGATAAAAGCTTCTACACTAGATGCCCTTTGACAATAGCTAAATTTAAGGAAGCTATTCCACCAGCATTTAATTCAATGCCATGCCATAACAGGACTCAATATGTTAACTTTAGTTCCTCCCAAATTGATAATTTTGTAGACGGTGCTACGATCTGCCTACAGACGACTTTAGACTCTGTTGCTCCTCTCAATATGATGAAGCAAAGGAAACTAGTACATTGGTACAACTCCCAAACTCACAAATTAAAACAAACCTTGCGAAAGTAAATGGCTTTCCACCAATCTGGAAGAATTTCGTTTAGACTGGCAAGACAGTCTTAAAATGTATAGGTAGGCCCTCAGAAATTCCAGATCAGACTATTACTCATCCCTAACAGAAAAAAATACAAACAAACCAAGGTTTATTTTCAGCACTGTAGCCAGGCTGACAGATAGTCCCAGCTCCATCGAGCCATCTATTCTTATAGCTCTGAGTAGTGTCAACTTCATCAGCTTCTTCAATGATAAAATTATAACAATTAGAGATAAAATTCTTCACCTCTTGCCCTCAACTTCTAATGATTCACCTTTAAACACAGGACCGCTAGAAAGAACAACAAGACCTGACATATACTAGACTGCTTTAATCCTATAGACCTCCAACAATTAATGTTAAAAGTCTCTTCAGCTAAGCCATCTACCTGTCTCTACCTGACCCCATCCCAACGAGGATAAATAAAGAAGTGTTACACTTCATTACTAAATATGATCAATATGTCTCTATTAACAGGTTATGTACCGCAGTCAATTAAAGTAGCTGTGATAAAACTCTTCTGAAAAAACCCACCCTCGATCCTGAGGTCTTGGCCAACTATAGACCTATATCTAACCTTTTCAATTCAATTCATTCAATTTTATTTATAGTATCAATTTATAACAAACGTTATCTCAAGACACTTTACAGATAGAGCAGGTCTAGACCACACTCCAGAATTTACAAGGTCCCAACAGTTATAGTAGTTTCCTCCAGAGCAAGCAACAGTGCGACAGTGGCGAGGAAAAACTTTCTTTTAAGGCAGAAACCTGGGACAGACTCAGGCTCTTGGTAGGCGGTGTCTGACGACCGGTTGGGGTTAGAATGAAGAGTGGCAATAACAGTCACAAAAAATAATAGTTTGTAGTAGTTCTTTGTAGTAGTTCACGGCATAGCAGGGCACTGTGCAGCGTTACAAGGCACAGCAGGACGTAGCAGGGCACAGCAGAGCGTAGCAGGATGAACACGGCATCGCAGGACATGAAGCAGGACCATGGCGACAGCTGCTACCATGATTTTGGAGCCTCCCTGATCCAAAGAAACATGCTGGGAGAAAAAGAACATAAGGACTCCGGGGAATGACTCCCCAGAGCTAGGTTAGTAACAAGTATTTCTGGGACATGGATGCACACAAATGGAAAGATGGAAAGCTAGAGGAGAGAGGAACTCAGTGTGTCAAAGGAAGGAAGTCCCCCAGCTGTCTAAAACTATTACAGCATAACTAGGAGAGACAGAGTAAAGAGAGGAGCCTGGTCAGGCTAGAACTCTCCCCAACCGGATCCCATCCCTCTGTCTAGAGGAGATGGGAAGAGAGAGAGAGAGAGAGAGAGAGAGAGAGAGAGAGAGAGAGAGATATATCCCTCTGTCTAGAGGAGGTGGGTGAGAGAGAGAGATAGAGAGAGAGATATCCATCCCTCTGTCTAGAGGAGGTGGACGAGAGAGAGAGAGAGAGAGAGAGAGAGAGAGAGACATAACCATCCCTCTGTCTAGAGGAGGTGGATATGAGAGAGAGAGAGAGAGAGAGAGAGAGAGAGAGAGAGAGAGAGAGAGAGAGAGAGAGATATCTATCCCTCTGTCTAGAGGAGGTGGATATGAGAGAGAGAGAGAGAGAGAGAGAGAGGGAGAGAGAGAGATGGAGAGAGAGAGAGAGAGAGAGAGAGAGAGATCCATCCCTCTGTCTAGAGGAGGTGGGTGAGAGAGAGAGAGATATCCATCCCTCTGTCTAGAGGAGGTGGACGAGAGAGGGAGAGAAAGAGAGAAAGAGAGAGACATAACCATCCCTCTGTCTAGAGGAGGTGGATATATGAGAGAGAGAGATATCCATCCCTCTGTCTAGAGGAGATGGGGAGAGAGAGAGAGAGAGAGAGAGAGAGAGAGAGAGAGAGAGATCCATCCCTCTGTCTAGAGGAGGTGGACAAGAGAGAGAAAGAGAGAGACACCTAACCATCCCTCTGTCTAGAGGAGGTGGATATGAGAGAGCGAGAGAGAATTCAATTTTATTTATATAGTGCTTAATCCCAACAACAGTTATCTCTTTGCCTATAGCAGCGTAACTAATGGATGGTTCAGGACTCTCTTGAGCTAGCCCTAACTATAAGCTTTATCAAAGAGGAAAGTCTTAAGTCTACTCTTAAATGTGGAGACTGTGTCTGCCTCCTGAAAACACACTGGAACCTGGTTCCACAGGAGAGGAGCCTGATAGCTGAACGCTCTGGCTCCCATTCTACATTTGGAGACTCTAGGAACCACAAGTAACCCTGCATTCTGGGAGCGCAGTGCTCTGGTGGGTAGTAAGGTACTATGAGTACTACTTTAAGATAAGATGGTGCCTGACCATGAAGAACTTTGTAGGTGAGAAGAAGGATTTTAAATTCTATTCTGGATTTTACAGGAAGCCAATGCAGAGAAGCTAAAACAGGAGAGATGTGGTCTTTTTTTCTTGGTTCCTGTCAGAACACGTGCTGCAGCACTCTGGATCAGCTGAAGAGTCTTTATGGACTTTTCGAGCAGCCTGATAATAAAGAATTATAGTAATCCAGCCTAGAAGTAACAAATACATGGACTAGTTTTTCTGCATCATTTTTAGACAGGATATTCCTGATTTTTGCAATATTACGTAGGTGAAAAAAGGCGATCCTTGAAATTTGCTTTATGTGGGAATTAAAGGACGTATCCTGATCAAAGATAACTCCAAGATTCCTCACAGTGGTGCTGGAGGCCAGAGTGATGCCATCCAGAGTAACTATATCTTTGGATAATGCGTCACGCAGGTGCTTGGACCCCAGAACAATAACTTCAGTTTTATCTGAGTTTAACACTAGAAAATTACAGCTCATCCAGGTTTTAATATCCTGAAGGCACATTTGAAGTTTAGCTAACTTATTAGTTTCATCTGGGTTGATCGATAGATATAATTGAGTATCATCTGCATAACAATGAAAGTTTATGGAGTGTTTCCTAATAATATTGTCTAAAAGAAGCATATATAAAGTGAACAGGATTGGCCGAGCACAGATCCTTGTGGGACTCCTGTTATGTCTGTTCAGGACGAGTTGATCTGTGATCGTTTGGTAATGCCTTCATGTGATAACCTGAACATGCGTGTGTCATTGTTTTTGGGTCTGTAAGTAAAGTAGCCCGCAGCTTTAACAGCTCGTCCAGTTTAATTTAACATAACAATTGGCCAAGGATGGCTGAATTTTCTATCCTGGCCTCCAATGGTATCCGGTGAGCGACAATACCTGGAATCGCTGGCACCAGTCTTTGAAATTACCTTCAAGCTATGGGATTAGCCGACAAGTGCAGCTCGGCTACGGCACTGCTGAGGCACTGTTTGGGAGTCGAGGGTCAACGTGTACTGGCGGTTTGTGTTTCGCAGAAAGTCACACGGGTGAGTCTGTCCATCAGTACGTGTCCAACCTGAAAGGTTTAGCCGGCCATTGTAAATTCGGGCATTGACAGACGAGATGATACGTGATCAACTGATTGAACACACTGCACAACCTAAAATCAGAGAGACGGTTTAATCGAATCAGATGATTTAACGCTAGCTGTGTTGCCATAGCATTCCAAATCCAAAGTGCAGCGGAATGTGCAGCTACATTAACAAAGACTGAATCATCATCATTGAGCCAAGCTGTACGGCTAAGTGCACAGTCGGAGGAGCAGCAGCCATCTAGCGATGGTTTGGATGTACCAGAAGTCACAGACCCAGTCATGACCTCACAAGACAACAAGGGCAACGCAGGCAAAGGCAGCTTCTGGGCAACTGTGGGTCAAACACTCACTGCCACTAGAGCCCAGTACTGCCCAGCGACAGGCAGGTAACTTGGTGAATTTTGCTTCTAATAGTTATAATTTTATCATTGAAGAATCGGAAAGTCAAACTACTCAAGGCTTGGGAATACTTGGCTCAGTACATCTGGACCAGGCGGTCAGCCTGGCTACAGTGTGAAAAGAAACTGGGGTGTATTATTTTCCTCTATTAATGACAAGTAGTACGCTCCTTCTGCCAGTTACGGAGGGCCTTTCCTATAAGTTTTAAGACTATCTTGCCAGATGAAACAAGAATTTTCCAGTTTGGTGGAAGTGACCAAATCTTCTCAAGTTTCCGTGATATTTGCTTTAATTTGCGAGTTTCAGTGTTATACCATGGAGCTAACCGTCTTTGTTTTATTTTCTTCTTTTTTAGAGGGGCAACAGAGTCGAGTGACATTCGCAGCGAGCCTGCTGCACTATCAACAAAATTATCAATTTGGGAGGGACTAAAAGCATAGGAGTCCTCCGTTACTTTGTGACTTGGTAATGAATTAAATGCTAATGCAAAGCCATGCGCCTTAAATTTGCTACAGCACCATCAGATAGACATCTTGTATAGAAGGTTTTGCCTAATGACGTGTAGTTCAGCAGTATGAACTCAAAAGTTATCAAACAGTGGTCAGATAGAAAGGAATTCTGTGAGAACACTATCAAATGTTCAATTTCAACACCATTTACCAGAACAAGATCGAGGGTGTGGTTAAAACGGTGAGTCGGTTTATGAACACTTTGAGAGAAGCCAATAGAATCTAATAGAGAGATAAACGCAGTACTTTGGCTATCATTCTCATCGTCCACATGAATATTAAAATCCCCTACAATAATAACTTTGTCCGTTTGACAAGAACTCTGCAAATTCAGATAAGCTGTAATTTTCTAATGTTGAACTCAGATAAAACTGAAGTTATTGCTCTGGGACCCAAGCACCTCTGGGACCCAAGCACCTCCGTGACGCATTATCCAAAGAGATAGTTACTCTGGATGGCATCACCCTGGCCTCCAGCACCACTGTGAGGAATCTTGGAGTTATCTTTGATCAGGATATGTCCTTTAATTCCCACATAAAGCAAATTTCAAGGATCGCCTTTTTTCACCTACGTAATATTGCTAAAATCAGGAATATCCTGTCTAAAAATGATGCAGAAAAACTAGTCCATGCATTTGTTACTTCTAGGCTGGATTACTGCAATTCTTTATTATCAGGATGCTCGAAAAAGTCCATAAAGACTCTTCAGCTGGTCCAGAATGCTGCAGCACGTGTTCTGACAGGAACCAGGAAAAGAGCTCACATCTCTCCTGTTTTAGCTTCTCTGCATTGGCTTCCTGTAAAATCCAGAATAGAATTTAAAATCCTTCTTCTCACCTACAAAGCTCTTCATGGTCAGGCACCATCTTATCTTAAAGAGCTCATAGTACCTACAACCCTGCAAGAGCACTGCGCCCCAGAATGCAGGGCTACTGGTGGTTCCTAGAGTCTCTAAAGTAGAACGGAGCCAGAGCGTTCAGCTATCAGGCTCCTCTCCTGTGGAACCAGGTTCCAGTTTGGGTTCAGGAGGCAGACACCGTCTCCACATTTAAGAGTAGGCTTAAGACTTTCCTCTTGATCAAGCTTATAGTTAGAGCATAGAATTGAATATTGTCCGCTTAACCCGGCCTACCTGTTTCTCGTATAGTTGTCAGATCTATCTATCATATAATCAATAATATAATAAAACTAGAGGGAGGCAGGGCATACAGCCCGATCCGGTTGGGGAGAGTTCTAGCCCGATCCGGCAGCTCTCTTTACCCTGTCTCCTAGTTAGTCATGCTCTCCTAGTTAGTTATGCTCTCCCAGTTATGCTGTAATAGTTTTAGACTGCTGGGGACTTCTTTGACACACTGAGCCTCTCCTCTATCTTTTATCCTTCTATCTTTCCATTTGTGTGCATCCATGTCCCAGAAATGCTTGTTACTAACCTAGCTCTGGGAGTCATTCCCGGAGTCCTTATGTTCTTTTCCCCCAGCATGTTCCCTTGGATCAGGAGGCTCCAAAACCATGGTAGCAGCTGTAGCCATGGTCCCGCTACACGTCCTGCGATGCCGTGTTCATCCTGCTACGCCCCTGTGCCTTGTAATGCCGCACAACCCTGCTGCCATGAACTACTACAAAGAACTACTACAAACTGTTATCTTTCTGTGGCTGTTATTGCCACTCTTCATTCTAACCCCAACCGGTCGTCAGACACCGCTACCAGAGCCTGGGTCTGTCCGAGGTTTTCCTAAAAGGGAGTTTTTCCTCGCCACTGTCGCACTGTTGCTTGCTCTGGAGGGAACTACTAGAACTGTTGGGTCCTTGTAAATTCTGGAGTATGGTCTTGACCTACTCTATCTGTAAAGTGTCTTGAGATAACTCTTGTTATGAATTGATTCTATAAATAAAATTTAATTGAATTGAATAAGAATTCAGAGTATGGACCAGGGGCTCGGTACACTATAACAAATAGAACTGGATGCAGTGATTTCCAACTTGGGTGTGAAAGACTAAGAACAAGACTTTCAAATGAGTTAGAATTTAGTTTAGGTTTAGAGCTGATTAGTAGACTAGAATCGAAGATAGCTGCAACTCCACCTCCTCGGCCTGTGCCTCGAGGATTGTGAGTATTAATATGACTGGGAGGGGTGGATTCATTTAGACTAACATATTCTCCATCACCCAGCCAGGTTTCAGTAAGACAAAATAAATCAATATTAGAATCTGATATTAATTCACTTTCTAGTACCCCTTTAGACGAGAGAGATCTGATGTTTAAGAGTCCACATTTAATTCTCCTATTCTTTTGCACTAGTGGTTTTAATTGTTATGAGGTTTTCATGCACAGCTCCTCTTCTGTTTACCTTTGATTTAAATAATTTCAATGGTCGGGGGGCAGACACCATCAGGGTGTATCCCAGCAAAACACAGCACCCATTCTCTTCTCTGCTTCTCTTCATAGTTGTCAGATTCATCTACCAACCCTTATAGAACTGGCTCAGGTTTGTCTTGCACCAGCTCTTCATTATGCTGTAATAGTTATAAATTGCCGGGGGACTTCCTTTGACACACTGAGCTCCTTTCTCCTCTCTTTCCATCTGTGTGCATTCGTGTCCCAGAAATGCTTGTTACTAACGTAGCTCTGGGGAGATTATTCCCCGGAGCCCTTATGTTTTTTTGGCCAGCAATTTTCCTTGGATTAGGGTGGCTTATATCATGGTTGCAGCTGCTCTACACCCCGCTATGCTCTGCAGTGCCCTGTTATGCCATGCTGAGTCCTTCTATGTCCTGCAGTGCACGGCTACGCCCTGCTACACCCTGAAATGCCCTGCAGTGACCTGCAACGCCATGAAATACTAAAACTACTATTTCTAGTCATAGTTCCATTATCTTTATTGTGAATATTATTGCCACTGTTCATCACAGGATGCTTAGGGAAGTACAGCACAGACTGCGGGATAAACTGAGGGCGTGTAAAAACACCTATAGGAGGAAGCTGGAGGCCAGTCTCCAGCAGAACAACATGAGGGAGGTGTGGACAGGGATGAAGGAGATCACCGGGTGTGGGGGTAGAAGAGGACAAACACCAGGTAGCCAGTAGAGAGCAAACA
>JABXJD010000343.1:545000-624149 GCA_013375575.1 Percina caprodes | reverse complement strand
TAAATCTTTATAACTCCCTGAATGAACTAAGAAAGCCTGCCTTGTTGCACAATCCAAATTTTCCTTAAAGAGGTTCGGTTAATGTTGCTTGATGCAACCGTGTTTGAGTTAACTCAAAGAAAGCGGAAAGTGAGGGACATTTGGTGGAACTTCCAGCAGCATCGTACTATCCTGTAAATTAACCGTTGTCAATATAGACTATAGCAATGCCAACCATGGCGATGTGTACATTTAAATAGCTGTGAACTTGTTTCGGGGTGTTTTCCATAAAACTTCGACCCTTTCACTGTGCATTTTGTCATCATCAAAGTTTATTGGGACATTTGGTCGCTGATTTTCAACCAGCTCTGTGTACTGTCGTACATGCATGGCGGCAGTACTCGGAGGTCTGCGATTATCTGCCAGGGAAAACTCTTTTTGTCCAAATAAGGTTACCCTGGGCTCCAAAATACCAAGATGGCAATGGCCAAAATGCAAAATGCTTCAAAGCGGCCCATAGGTGATGTCACTGATGCTACATCTATTAATTAATGACTGGACAGTTAACAACAAGCAGGTCTGAGGACTAACATCCACCTTGATGCAGCCTGCTTACTGTTACTTCATTCCTCCCACAGACATTTGCAACTTCATGGGCTTTTACACCCGCCTTTGTATGTAATGTCACCTACAAAAGCTGTGCATCACGCAAACACTTTGGGCTGTAGGTTCTGAATTATACATGATTTAATGAAATAGATTCGGGAGGTGATTCAGAGAGCACAAAGGAAATTATATTCCTAACACAAGATGACCTGCTGTGTCTTTTCACTGTAAGATTAGTATTGTTGCTATTTGAATGGGACAATACCAGCTACAATGTTGTTGTCATTAAATAATGAGTGGTGAGAAATGTGCTGAATGGAAACTTTGTAGAGATAGCTTGGCCCCAGAAAAGCAAGGATGTGAAGAAATGTAAACACTTCTTTTTTTTTTCTTGCAGTAATCACTTGCTGATACTGATTCACAGTGATTCTCATCCCTAAAAGAACACAACATCACTGACAAGGTTTCCACATAACAGAATTATTATTTGAAATGGTCAATACTATTTGTGTGATATACACTCCGGATTTTAAATGTGGTAATTAATATTCTTCATACCTTGCTACAGCTGTTTTCCACCTTTTACCTAAAATAATTTCCCTACTGATTGGCTGGTTGGGTGAGCTCATCTGATGAGCTGGGATCATGAGCTAACCTTTGGATCATCTGAGTAGATGAATCAGAGGCTGGGGGAGTCTCGGTGACCCTCTTTTCCCCCTAGGAGTGTCGGCACAGACGGAACAGCTGATGCCCAGGTATCTGCAGGATAATTTGATTCCAGTTCGTCGCAGACACTATTGCCATGCAGACAATGGCGCAGGAAAATGAGGCCGTTTTCAAAATTGTCATGTAGGAGGCCAGAGCTGTCCTCCTCTAGTCAGCAACATTTGTCAAATTCAGATTGAATCAGCGGTGTTGTGCTCACACAGGCGATTAGGGAAAATAGGCTGTGGTTCATCATCTCATGGCGGAGGCAGTCTATACAGCTACTGTCTCGTATTTTACTCATAAGCCTTAAAGGTTATGTGACTCTTCAAATTAATGGCAAATCTGTTGCAAAGTATGGCAATTATTTGAGAGCTACTGCCTTCATAAGATTGAAACGGTTTCATTTAGTATGCTGTGGATATTTCCAGCCACTTGATCTATTGTAAAACAAACAGAGCTGCAAGAGAACCTCTACAATAACTTAATCCCTGGGACTGAAACTTCTGCTGCTATTGTTCCAGCTGCTAATGCTGCCGTACTATATCCTTCCTCCCGCCATACAAAATAATGAGAAGTCCCTGCATAATGTACATTTGCAGCTCTTTCTACATATTTAGTGCCAAGGCATTTTCACACCATTGTGGATCCAGCCACTGCCACAGTCTAAATTTGGATTCCTCCTGCTTTTGTGGAACTATGCTAATGTGGCCCCCAGTCATCTGATTGTTACCCTAGCCCATTAGTGGCAATTACACTGTTTGTGTGACTAGTGACAAAAACTTGGAACCTGCCAGTGAAAACGGTTATTTTCCCATTAACCGTTCCAGCACTTTATCAACCCAGAGCTGGCTGTGCTACGAAACTGCACCATAAAACATCTGCAGAAGAAACAATGCAATTATAGAAGCCATCTGCAACAATGACGGGAGAATAGATATGATTAACACTAACACAAACAGATGGCAAAGTGTTAGATTGCTGTTCGACAAGCACATAATAGGAGGGAACCTTAAGTCCAATTATAAATGGCAGCAGTCTGCTGGCGTTGAAGAGGAAGCCGAGCCTTTGCAGCAAGACGAGGATGCTGGAGTCGTCGCCGCAACACTGACTCTCTTCTGTCTTGTGTGCTTGACTGGGGCACTTAATGGCCCACACACACAGGAAGACAAAGCAGCGTCCAGATACACACAATGAGTTCATCAAGTGGTTTGGCTTAGGGTGGGCTTTTCAATGAGCTGTCGGTGTGGTGGGCTCTCATGGGGCCAACAGCATGTGTTCAATAATGTTGTCTGGAGTTGGATGCTGTAGACGCATCCTTTGTTACATCCCACCTAATGACCACGCAATCAATTATCACTCACAAAGTTTGCCTTCATTTGAATTTTACTCCATTAGCAAAAGCGACATTAGCCATTAAGTAATCCTAATGACCTTTGTAACATTTGAGATATCTCAGAGGATGATGGTTTCTTTTCTCTGGCTAGTTTTTCTGGGAGGAGTACTTTGATGAGCAATTTGACAAACAAAATGCTCACAACAACAAGAAGATAGGATGGGGGGAAGGATCAGTGTCCACTTTCTCACACACTATCCTCTGCATAAGACACGTGTCGTCTCCCTGAAAACTAAATCAGGGAATGTAACATGTAACTGGTTTCAGCAACACTAGCATCCTAAACTAATTTCAGTTCGGCATCTGTTCATTGTGCACTCCTTTGATAAGCCATGTACGAAATCAGAACTACTCCAACACTGCCGCCGCCACCTTCCCTCAAGCATTATCCAGAGGTCTTTAGATCTGCCAACAATGAGGCCTCTGCAGGAATGCATCCATGAAAATATCCCCATATTTGTGTGGGATTATACAAAATGCATTTGGCATGAAACAAGGCTTACCAATGTACCAATTCTGTAGGTCACATTGTATACTGGAGCGCATCAGATCTATTCATTGCCAAAGATTTACAATCCATAACCCATGTAAGGTGAGAGCTAAATAATACCTGGTATGCATTATATGAAGTGGGGTTGCTCCAGTTAAACTGCACGGTTAGTCACTTTGTTATTATGATAGCTCATTTTATTTTCTTTAATGAAAACTATTTTCATAATATCCAACCATTACTGTTGCTCCAATGGCCAGCATTAGGGTTAAGGCTAACGTTTGTAAACTTGAAATTCAACGTTTTGTTCCAGAAGTAAAACAATAAGTGTACAAGCCGGTCACAAAGCATCAGGAAAAGAGACAGGATGAGTGGGGAAAACTGTGGGGATTGTAGCCTATATATGGCTGTGTGTGTGTGTGTGTGTGTGTGTGTGTGTGTGTGTGTGTGTGTGTGTGTGAGAAGTCAGCCAAAGCCACTATGAACCTTAAGGTTTTTTATTTTGTAACGTATCCAGCTGCACTATGGTCTTGTGGACACATGGTCTTTTTGCCTTTCATGGACATTAAGATTTGATTTCCTGTCCACCTTTGGGATAAGGTGCACAAACCTCTGTGTCCAAGATTTGTTAATAAATGTGAAAATGTGAAGTTCTTGTGTTGGTCTTTGCAAGCCACTATCATCCAGCCATGTAGAATGAAAGAAATGAATGTGCCAGACATTAACCTCCTGCCCACACTGCTGTCATCTGTATGTATAATTTGGTGGAGACACGGATTAAAGCTGCTGGTGGGTACGATATGGTTGATGCACACATTCTGTAGATGAGCTTGACATTCAAACTAGACATGCACTTTCTTGAAGCTGAAAGGTTTGGTAAATAATCGAATTAATTTATTTTGCTGAGATGGATCATACTGCTTCCAGGTTTGATGCTTTTACATTCAATAAAAAAAGCATCATACACAGATTCTGCATCGGCACTTCAATTTGTGTTGTGCAGAAGAAATTGGAGAAACTCTTATTTTCTAACTTTCAAAATGTCATTGTCAACGTATGATTAAATATAACTGATTAAACTGGAGACAAGCAAGCCATTAATGATAAAAATGACAAAATACAAGAACATGCAAATGATATCATCAACTCGCATAGCTGTGGATGGAGATGTTTGCAACAATTGTTCAATTTATCACCAGATTTCAACAATATAAAAAAGTACATAAGGTTTATTTAGAATTCATCCTCTCTGTGGGTAAACACATCGATTCAGAGCTGCTTTAATTATTTATTCAAAGCAATGCGGAACAAGAAAAGATGCTCTTTTGGGGTTCAGTCAGAACATTTATTATGATGAGGATATGATGGTTTTCCAGGAATAGTGACAGAATTTTTCTTTATAAACATTTGCAAACAGTGTGTGAGGAAAGAGGGATCAAAACATATCTGTACCCTTGACATCCATTATTAATCACTGTGCGCCACAATGTCTGACAGCAAACCCAGTGCCAGTTTTGCACACAAAAAAATAAGTTCTTTTCATCCAGACATAAAATTTAACAGGCATCAAGTGGGCAGCAAGCCTTTGCATACATTTCACCTGCACAATTATAGGTAATGCTTCATCTGACAAATGCACCAGTCACCATTAATACAATGAAATAGATCTGGCAATGAGACAACACACCGCATAAGCACACACGCAATGCACATTGCTAGACAGTGCAATGGTTGTTGACTTTCTCATCTGTAGGTAGAGGTTAACAAAGGATGGAAGGCAGATGTGCGTATTTACAGTGTGGCCAAAAGTTAAAATAAGAAAAATTGAGCAAAAAATCTGCTAGAACCAAATGAAACAAAGCATGTGTTAGTGGCCAACCCGTGTCATGCCAGTTCGCAAAATGGTCAAGATTTATTGATTTGTACAGGTCATGATTTTCGAACATCAACATTTCACGAAGTGCCATGAGACTGGGCTGTTGTGGCAGCACGGCTTCTTGTTCCTCACCCCCTGACACTCGGCCAGTGAACATACACATTTGGAACCAGTAGCTTCCTTTCTTTGCATTTTCTTTGTTCTAGTTTCATACAGTGTATCAGGACTTTTTCACATACTCTGAAATCTAGTGGCATACAATAAAAACATACTTAAGTAAAATTACCAAATAAAAAACAATATTTAAAAAATAAAGTATACAAAAAACAACTTTGTTACAGCAACAAGAGTAAATGGAATTAAATACTTCTACCCATGCCAAATAGTATGTGTTTTAATTAGCCACATTTGCTTGAGGCTATTGCATGATGTTGGTCTGTGTTAGCCTCTAAGGGGATATGTTTTACTGAATCCAAAGTCACTGACTGAGTCCTTACAGACTGCTGGAGGATGGTGTTACCCTGTGAGCACTCAAGTGCTCAGCATGAATATGTAGGTTTGCAGGGGCACTGTATAAGATGGTATCTGTCCCTTGAGGACTTTATTATCTTGGTGCAGTCAACTGTAA
This sequence comes from Percina caprodes, assembly GCA_013375575.1. Taxonomy (NCBI): domain Eukaryota; kingdom Metazoa; phylum Chordata; class Actinopteri; order Perciformes; family Percidae; genus Percina; species Percina caprodes. Next base: position 618,469 of record JABXJD010000343.1, on the reverse strand, counting down.
GACATCTTGCTGGTACTGAAATTTGTAACTCTAGAACTTGTGTGTTTACTGACATCTGTGGACTGGTGTGTTTTGATTAGGACAGTCGGCTCTACCGCATCCAGGAAAACTCTTCCTTTATGTTACGCTGAAGGAAAGGACCAAAATAAGGTGGATTCGTTCACAAACAGCAGCCACTTTATAGTTATATATGAATGCTCCTTGTTTTGTTTGAACAAAGGGTTTTCCTGAGTTTTCACCCACTATTGCTTAACAGTCCCCCACTGCTAAACTGGCTTAAGTATTATGAATTCACCACCATAAAGTTAGAGTGGTAACATGCTAGCTTTTGCTAAAGTTAACATGTTATCTTGTTTTCTATTAGGTGTACTACTAGTGTGTTTAAACTGGAATGTTTGACCAAGTGACTATATGTGCCAACAACTCCATTCACAAATGAAAACCATACAAAGGGTTTAAAAGCTCTAGGGAAAACAGTACAGTATGAGAACATTGGATTAAGATGTTTTATCAAATTAGCATGATATTGTGTCGGTCAGAAGGTGTCAGTGTTTATTTAATTATTTTTCTTCTTATTGTGGTTTTTACTACCATGAAGTGGCCCATTTTCCCATCATGAAGTGGTATTCTGTTAAGAACGGGAGTGTCCAGTATAAATTCTGATTTGTGGCATTAGACTAAAAGTCACAGGGTTAATCAAAGTCATTAGGAGTCGTCCTCTGAGAAACATAATTGTCTGTACCAGATATGTATATATATGGGTATTTATCAAGAAATTGCTAACAGACCAACTAGGACTGGATGATCCCACTAGGGGGCCCCAGGCCAAAAATCCTCTTTACACACTAAAAAGTACATTAAAATATTTGTTAAATGTTTGTTAAAACATCTGAGGAGAGAAACAGGCAATGCAGTAAAAGAGTCTTGATTCATCTTGACACTGGGTTAGAGACTCATCGGCTCTGATTGGTTGTTTTTCTTATGCCATCTGGAGCACTAGGAGGAGGCAGAGGAATGTAATTTTTTTTTTTTTAATCACATATCTGTTTTATGTAGTTTTGTCAGAATATAGTGACAGTTTTAGAAAATATGACAAAGTTATTTTTTATTAAAGTTACCAACTTTATGACTACCGCCCAGTAGCACTCCCCTCCACCATCATGGAGTGCTTTGAGTGGTTAGTCAAATCATTCATCACCTCCTGACGCCATCAGCCCCCCCTCCACACTGCCCTCTCCTTCCTGAACCAAAACTACACACATTAGGGCTGGGTGATATATCGATATAAAAATATAACGATATATCGATATAAAAATATAACAAGATATATATATATATATATATATATATATATATATATATATATATATATATATATATATATATATTTTTTTTTTAAATGTGATACCATATCGCTTATATCCATATAGTTCAAATTCGTGCCTTGCTCCAAGCAAGCTGCTGACCCAGAGCTCTCTGCACTGCCCCCGTACCCCAGCCACCGCCCTGCCTCTTTCATGCACAGAGGGGGAGGGGCAGGAACAGACACTCAGCCACTCTTCAACAAACATGGAGGAAGCAACAACGTCTGCAGAGCGTGTGGAGGAGGAATTGGTTAGTAAAAGAAAAAGCAGTGGCTCAGTAATTTGGAGATGGTTCGGATTCAAAATATCAGATATATAAACCATAAACATTTCTGTGTATTGAGGGGACATAGTCATGCGTAGCCCAAAGCTGTGTTACCATTTGCCAGAGAGCAGCAGACTCAGGGACCGCTTCATACCACAGACCTAAAGACTGCTGAGCTCATCACTTGGCACTTTACCATTTTAACTGTCACTGTAACTTTTAATATAGTCACTGTTTACAACTCTTTTCATATATATTCATTCATATACTACATTTATTACATCGCTGTTTACATCTGTAGATACACTCAACGGCCACTTTATTAAGAACACTTGTACTTGTAACAGTTCTGCCATAATTTCTACTTTAACAAAGCGTATCATTTTTCAGTTTTGATTGACAGTGTCAAAGAAGTATTGATTTAATTACATGTTATTATTGATGTTGTAGTTTCCACTCCAGTGGTGTTGAACTAGATTGCATTATATTGAATGGTGTCTCTAATATTTTGGCCACTCCATTTAATATAGTACAGGCCAAAGGTTTGGACACACCTTCTCATTCAATGCGTTTCCTTTATTTTCATGACTATTTACATTGTAGATTATCACTGAAGGTTTCAAAACTATGAATGAACACATATGGAATTATGTACTTAAACAAAAGTGTGAAATAACTGAAAACATGTCTTGTATTCTAATTTCTTCAAAGTAGCCACTCTTTGCTTTTTTGATAGCGCTGCAAACCCTTGGTGTTCTCTCATTGAGCTTCATGAGGTAGTCACCTGAAATGGTTTTCACTTCACAGGTGTGCCTTGTCAGGGTTAATTAGTGGAATTTCTTGCCTTATTAATGGAATTTGGACCATCAGTTGCGATGTGCAGAAGTCAGGTTGATACACAACCGACAGCCCTATTGGACAACTGTTAGAATTCATATTATGGAAAGAATCAACCAGCTAAGTAAAGAGAAACGAGTGGCCATCATTACTTTAAGAAATTACGGTCAGTCAGTCCGGAAAATTGGGAAAACTTGTGTCCCCAAGTGCAGTCGCAAAACCATCAAGCACTACAACGAAACTGGCACACAGAAGGACGAGGAAATAGCAGCTAGGAAACCAGTGCTAAGGAGAGGCAACAAGCAGAAGAGTTTAGTTTGGGCCAAGAAACACAAGGAATGGACATTAGACCAGTGGAAGTCTGTGCTTAGCTCTGATGAGTCCAAATTTGAGATCTTTGGTTCCAACCGCCATGTCTTTGTGCAACGCAGAAACAGGTGACCGGATGGATTCTACATGCCTGGTTCCCACTGTGAAGCATGGATGAGGAGGTGTGATGGTGTGGGGATGCTTTGCTGGTGACACTCAAAATTGAAGGCATATTGAACCAGCATGGCTACCACAGCATCCTGCAGCGACATGCCATCCCATCCGGTTTGCGTTTAGTTGGACCATCATTTATTTTTCAACAGGACAATGACCCCAAACACACCTCCAGGCTGTAAGGGCTATTTGACCAAGAAGGAGAGTGATGGAGTGCTGCGCCTCCATATTCACCGGACCTAAACCCAATCAAGATGGTTTGGGGTGAGCTGGACTGCAGAGTGAAGGCAAAAGGGCCAACAAGTGCTGAGTATATCTGGGAACCCCTTCAAAACTGTTGGGAAACCTTTTCAGGTGACTACCTCTTGAAGCTTATCAAGAGAATGCAAAGCAGTAATCAGAAAAAAGGGTGGCTACTTTGAAGAAACTAGAATATAAGACATGTTTTCAGTTATTTCACAGTTTTTTGTTAAGTACATAATTCCACATGTGTTCATTCATAGTTTTAATGGCTTCAGTGATAATCTGCAAAGTAAATAGTCATGAAAATAAAGGAAACGCATTGAATGAGAAGGTGTGTCCAAACTTTCAGCCTATACATGAAAGGGGCAGAATATTATTAACCCATGTCAATATAATGAACTCCAGTACAACACCACCACCCACTATGACCTCCAAAATATACATAAAGGAGAATTATTACCTTTCTGACAGTGTCAACAAAAACTGAAAAATGATAAGCTTTGTTAAAGTAGAAGTCATGCCAGAGCTATTGTATTGGATCATATTAGATTGTACAAGTATACCTAATGAAGTGTCCAATCAGTGTGTATTTATTACTTATCATTATGCATACACATTTACGTCATTCCTGTTATTCATCGCACTTATTGTCTGATTTATATTATTTTATGTTATTATATTCTGTTCCTTATCTTATCTTGCACTACTTGTGCACGTATTAACACATACGTGTTTCTCATTTTATTGTTACTTGTGTGATCTTCCTTCTCTTTCATATACATATTTTATTAGCATTGTTAGAAGGCCTGAGACCTATATTTCCAACGCCTGCTTCCCTGTAACTGTATGCACATAAATAAAGACCTTAAAATTTGTGTCAACTAAAATGTTAAGGTTTTATAACTAGATTGTGACACAAGGCCACTTTAAAGTCCTTACCAATTCCATTAGTCTGTTAGTAGTGTGTATTACCAGACTGTACAGCTAGATAGATAGATACTTTATTGATCCCTAACGGAAAATTCAAGAAAACCAACAACTAGCCATTCCTCAGACCACATGATTATCATTGCTAAAAATGACTTTCCATATCATAAGCCTAAGCTTATTATTATTATCATAAGCCATCATCTGATCTGTTTAACATTAGAGTTGAGACCCTTCAGTAACTGTGAGCATTAGAAAGCAAAATAAAGACAGATAAAAAAACTATATATATATATATATATATATATATATATATATATATATATATATATATATATATATAACTGAATGTCATCCATGACAAAACTGACAGTATTGGCCTTACTTTTGTGTTTGCCATTCCATATTATGTGGACAAATATTGAAAGAGTTTTAATTGCTGTGTGAAAAGACTCAAATCATGCCATTTGATTTGGTGAGCAGAGTTCACAATTAAATACTTGGGTCAACATTTTGTTGAATAAATGTTTCTCAGTTCTTCTAATCTTTATTGGCATAGGCAAGATCCATTGAGAGTAGGTCTGTTTAGATGAGCTTTGCTCACTTTCAGCAGAAGAGGTGAAACTCACCAAACACTACAAAATATTTCACTTATTGTCATAGGTCTATTACGTATGATTATGACTATGAAAAACATTATAACATTAAATCCGCTGATTTTCCATAAAGCTTGATCATTTATGTGGATAATGGTTTAACTTTATGTGAACATCTTTCATACTGTTTAATTCACAGGCTACTTCTGTTAAACATGAGCGCGTGAAATGAATGAAAAATCCACTCCATTTGTCTTAATTCTGCACATATTTCTGTTACTGTATGGTTGATTATTTCATTCAGGCATGGCGCAGCGGATCTTGCTCACTGTCACTTGCCGTGGACACACTGGCCTCACTTCCCTCTCCTCTTGGTAAGTTGGGTCTCCCTCGAGTTGGAAACAGTTACACTCAGTCAATGGGTTCAACATCAGTGGGTTCAAACTGCTTATCGTGCTTAATTTGGATAGACACGGATATGAATGATGTTTACTTAACTGTGGCGCCGCCACTCTTCTCTTGGTTTCCACTTCAACATTAGACCATTTTTTTAATTTCTACCACAGTTCAGTGCATTCACCGCCTGGTCACCATTTGCCACGCTTGAATTGCTTATCCGAGATGACAAGCCTCCCAACAGAACATTTTTCCTTGCCTCAACCTCTGCGATCAGCACTTCAATCTAAGTTGGTGAGGTTTGTTTTGTAGGATTACCCGTTGTGATTGGACAAAGAATGATGTGAGGGGCGCATTTATAGTAATTTCCATATTAACTTATGGAAGGAGGCAAGGCAGGGTCGGAGGCTCGTTCATGTACGCTCAATTTCACATTGATTGTGATTTATGAAGGAAAGGTGCGCAGGATGTGCCATACGCCCAGTTTTATACATGTGAATAGTTCTGTGCTGGTTTTGGATCATATGTTATATGTTGGAACATACAGTATATAAACATCAGAGTATTATAAGTATAATAATCTCTTTAATAACAAGAAAAGATGCCCGAATCTTCCATTATTTTAATTGGTTTGCAAAGGTTTGAACCCATTCTATTGTAGATGTACCATCTTTGTAGACAAAATACATTTTGATGGCAACAAAGACATTTTCTGACAGCAGTGCGTAAAACTGTAGTAACCATAATATACTGTAAGTAGCATCAGTAGCGTCAAGGATCAACAATGTGTTCCCTACTGATAGAAATCTAGTATCCAGTAGTATTAAAGGCCCCGAGTATGGCTTCTAATAACTTTTTGTCTAGCATAACCAGTAATCTATTCAACATCCACATCAGCAATATCAATAATAATGTCTCCCACCTCACATCCGTCAACAGCACATCAATTTAAATCACAACTTAAAACATCTGTTTAGATTAACACACCCAACATAACTTTCACCATGTCCACATTGATCTTAATTTTTTAATACTATTACTACTAATACTACTATTTTACTGTTAATACATTTGTTGTGCTTGTATAATGTTTTAATGTTTTTAAATGTGTCCTTGGGTGTCTTAAAAGGTGCAAACAAATAAAATGCATTTTTATTATTAGTAGTAGTAGTAGTATTGCTATTATTATTAATAGATGGATTGGCACATCATTTGGCAGAGAGATTCAGGATGAATCCTACTGACTATATGACTTGTAATTTGTCTCGGTAGACGAATGCTGTTTAATGTCTGCCTCTTCATCGTTATCTGTCCAGCATGCATATATATATATATATATATATATATATATATATATATATATATATATATATATATATATATATAAAAAACATGGGTCAGAAACCTTAGGCACATGTGCCACCATTGGCCAGATGGTAGCTCAATGTTTTACTCCGCATGCCAAATGAGCTCTTTCATAGCCATTGGCAAGAGCACAGCCTGTTATTTACAGTAGTTTGATTTACTTTTTCCCTATTCCCATTTGGCGAAGACCAGCCCTACTCTGCTTCTGATTGGTTAATACTTGATGCCTTCTTCACAGAATGCACGCAAAGGAAAAAAATAACACTGCCCAAACAAGCTCGGTAGATGATGGTAGGTGAATGCTGAGATGGCACACTGATTAACAAGAATGTTTTAAATAGGACTTAATATTAAGTTAGAATGATCAATGTGAGCATATAAGCATACTTATGTAAACATTTACTGTAGCTCAAAGCACCCCAATGCCAAAATACAGCCTTTGCAGCTGTTGCCATGGTACTGCTGCCCTGTAGTGTCCTGCTGAACCCTGCTGCATCCCGCTACGTCCACCTATGCTCTTCTATGCCACACTACACCCTTTATTGTGATTATTATTGCCACTGTTCATCACACCCCCAACCAGCTCTGTCAGACACCGCCCACTAAGAGCCTGGCTCTGTCCCAGGTTTCTTCCTAAAAGGGTTTTTTTCCTCACCACTGTTGCACTAATTGCTTGCTCTTGGGGGAATTACTAGAATTGGTGGGGCCTTGTAAATTATAGAATGTGGTCTAGACCTACTTTATCTGTAAAGTGTCTCGAGATAACTTTTATGATTTGATACTATAAATAAAATTGAATTGAAATACTAAGCCACTAGCATGGCTGTAGACTTGTTAATGTGAACATGTGATGTGATACTGACTGGAGATGGCAATCATGATGTGGAACACAACATTCTGTCGGACTTCTGGTTCCCTGCTGTGTTACCATGCTTATGTGAAGTGACAGACTCCATGAATAAAGGACCCATACTGCTGGTGAAATACTGTAAAGAGGCTGACATTGATTTATTTTCCTCTCTATGCAGTTTACTATGCAGCAAATTTGAATTATGACGTTGAAATTGTACTTAGTATTGAGCAGTTTTTGAATTCCATAGCAGGGCACAATAAGTTGTGAATACTTGGAGGTTACACTGAGAAGTTATTATAAGGATGAATGTCTAACAACCAGTAAATTCCCTATGACTTTACTGATAACATTCCACTATAAATCAAAAGAAAAAGTGTGGTGAAGTTGGGATTATCGCAATTCACGGTATCTGCAGCCTGCAGCAAAAGGGACATTTTACTTCATTTTGTTCAGCTCTTGCTTTTTTATTTCTCTACATCCCCATTTCCATAATTTAATTTTTTTTTTTAAGTCCTCGTTTGTCTTCCCTGCCATTTTCATTCCGTCTTTGCCTTTTCTTCATTTGAATGTCAGGAACCATTAAAGGGCATATTTTGATTGGCAAACAATGTCCGTGTATTTGACCATGCTTGTTGTTGACAACTACCCCTGAGTACTAAATTGCCTGGTTTTTTTTCTAAAGAGGACATGCATGACCTGGTTATGTTACTGCACAAGAAGTGAGGGCCATCAATGCTGCCTCCGTGGCTATTTTAGTGAGAGGTTGCTGGTATAGCCGAGTTGGCAGATATCTCCAGACTTTATAAATGAGCCATGCAGAGGGACGCAGGGGATGAAAGGGCAGAAGATACTCTCCGTGAATGGGTCGAGAAGAGGAGCAGAGGAAAGGAAAGGAGCTGTGATCAAGAACGTTAGTGGGATAATATTCCACTATAGAGTAGCCCCTGACTTTTGTGGACAGCTTGTTAAGGTTACTTTGTAGGTTGACATATGACTTTCTATGGGAAAAGTTGTGGGAAAGTAATTTGGCAGTAAAACTGTCTGGAGAGCAACAATTTAGCTTGTTTTTGTGTTCTTTTTATAGTCCATGGCAGATAATGGTAAGACACTACTGAGAAAAAAATTACTTAATCAGTAACAAGTCATGCAGTACTCTTTTACTTCAACATTTTTGCCGTCTTACCACAAGTTGGTTGGGAGGGTTGACATCAATTTCATGCCATATTGAGACCCTATTACAGGATGGATGGGTGCATGGGCTTCACCTAAAAGAGGAGGAATACACCATCTAGTTATTACAAAACCAGTTGCCCTTTGGGGAGTATTTGAGTGATTGACTAATTCTGGTCTGGAAATTTGGACGTTAAAGTACATCAAGACATCCATGTCAAAGCAGGGCTAAATGTGGTTGAAATGTGAGTAGATATCACTGTCTTCAGTACATATATTAATCATTCCTAACATCATGAACAGTATCCCAAATGAGCTGTTTGCATATAAAGCTATTAAATGTCTACTATTTATCTCGGTGAAGAGATTTTTATTTCTACCCCCAAGCTTTTAAGAGTATCCTGGTGTACAGCATGACAGACCAAAAGGCTCTGCAGAGAGAAATACATACAGCCCAAAAATTGTTGGCTGTCCTGTCCGTCCGTTTGAACGTACACATGTTCCACCAAAACAAGTTCCTTTCCGTGGCTCCTTCCCGAGACAGTTTACAAGTAAGAACAGTTGAACTTTCAAAGAAGTGAAGGTATTTACAGGAAGGATTTTGTAGTTAAATATATTGTTAAAAAGTGTAGCTATGCCTTCATCACGACCTGAAATTCTCAGAGAATTTAGGAAACTCCATTGGGGAGGACATAAATCAGCAAATGGGGACAAATGACAAATACTAAGTCACAAAGAAAAAATTCAACTCATGAGATGTGATGACGTCATTTAGGATAAATGTGTTATTGGCTCCCGGGGCGGCTAGGACTCAGTGGTAGAGCAGTTGCCTACCAATTGGAAGGTTGGAGGTTTGATCCCTGGCCCTGCAGTCCCATGTCGAAGTGTCTTGGGCAAGACACTGAACCCCGAGTTGCCCCAGTGCTGCTCCATTGGAGTGTAAATGTGTGTGAATGTTTATCTGATGAGCAGGTGGCAGCCTCGGCCACAGTGTGTGAATGTGAATGGTTCCTGTACTATGTAAAAGCGCTTTGAGTAGTTGTTAAGACTAGAAAAGTGCTTCATAAGAACAGTCCATTACATTTACAAAACGGGCATTAATAAGGGCAAACTTAACAGGTGAAGTTTGAGTTGATCTAGTGGAGACATGTCCATCAAAACAAAGTGAACGGAGACACACTAAATCCACTTTGCCACGGGGAACAACATTCTTGGAAGAGATGGGACGAGGAGCAAAATGAACAGAAATCTGAGAAGATTTAATTAGTTAGCGCTTCAATTTGTGTAATGCCTAGGCGAGGACCCAGTGGGCTGCATAGAGATGACTGTGGGGATGTGGGGAAGCTGTGTTCAAGAAAGATAGTCGTCACATTGACTTCACCAACAACTCTCTCTGTCTGTTTCATAATAAGAAAAACAGGATGGTCCAGAGTAGTCCCTAACTTTTTGTCAACAGCTTGTTAAGGTTAGCCTTAGTAGGTTGACATATGATGGTTTCAGCGGAATTACCAGAATGTGTAGGAAATTGCAATGGCTTCCTCAATGCACATAACAAGGTCGCTGGCAAGAGATGCCAAGGCCGGTACACAGCTTGTACACCTTAGCGGGCATACGGAGGGACGGTGACATTAAGTCGCGGAGTTCTTTGGCAGAGTACAATAAGACCATAGTCCGGTGTGGGACAATAAAAAGTCACTGGTAGAAAGAAAAATCTACAGTATCCATAAAATGGCGAGAGTCGGGAACGGACGCTTTTTAATTCACCATAAATATCGGGCCACTCCGAGACTCACAGCCAAGTTGAGCCAAGCCCAAACAGATAAACTCAGCGTAGAACAGTGAGGAAGGACAAAAGTTGCAATGTCTTTTGTATTTTTGTTGCAATGAAGTTGCAAGAGACAGTGAAAACTGCAAAAAAAATGTTAAACTTTAAATAATAAAAAAAGTGGGAGAATAAAACTACTTGGGCTTAATTTTCCCAGGATGCTGCAAATAATATGAAAATTGGTATAATATGAAAATGGCTGGTGGATTTAAGAAAAAAAAAAAATTGAACACAGTATGTGTCAGTGGCTTATTGATCTTTACATTGTTAATTCATTTCCTATCCTGGCCTGGGACACATTTGAACGGTTTGATAAAGGACTTATTGGACTTTAACTTATCATTGGACAATAATGAGTGTAGCTGTCCTCAATTTAGGTCATTCTGTAGGTCTCATCTCTGGTTTTTCCTGCATCCACCGTGTGTGTGTGTGTGTGTGTGTGTGTGTGTGTGTGTGTGTGTGTGTGTGTGTGTGTGTGTGTGTGTGTGTGTGTGTGTGTGCGTATGTGTGTACGGGGAACTGAGCAGCAGCCCCGCCCGCCACAGAGAGCCGACAGGATTGAAACGGCAGCCACTTCAGCAACTTTAGAGTGAAGAAGCGTTCACTGATGTAAAAATGTGTACAGGTTGGCAGGACGGTCTGACATTTTTTTTGCAGTGATTCACAGTGATTGGTAGAATTCACCTGAATTGTTGCGATTGTGACATCGCGAAATCCTGGAGGGACTGTTTAAGGCCCTTGCAGGTCCTAGACACTTTTTCTGGGTGGCGATTGAGCCTTGTATTTCAGCATTACATTAAAATAGACATTAAAAAAAAACTTTACAGACAAATTTAGCCCAACATTACTAAATACATGCTTACTCGATCTGGGTTGTCTCATGTTGTCTCATGAATCATTAGCATCATCATGTCAGAATTTGTCTTTGGTCCCTGGAATAGTTTTATGTTCTTGGATTAAAAGAAGGGCACGTTGACAAAGATGTATCCCATTGTCATTTACTTTTAACAAAAAAAACACCTAATGATTTTTACCACTTTAATCAAATTAAACCTCAACAGTTAAAGCAGCAATTAAAATGATTTGTGCGACCCCATACTGCCAAGTTACTGAAAATATCTCTGCAGGGGTTTAAAAGAATTGTTGATCAATTCCATTGACTCTATGATTACTTCACCAGGTGCTGACATTTATGGATTTTAAAAAGCTTTTATTTCCTGGCCAGGTTTATGTTTCCAAGCAGAAACTACCCATTGCTCATTCCTTCACCTCCTTCATTTTATTCAACTCAAAGAAGGGAGATGGCTCTATGAATGACGTTAATGGACATTTGGGCTTCAGCGCTAATACATCAAGCCATAATAGTAAAGGACAAACCACTATCACCTCACAGCAAGGAGAAATAGGGACTTAGGAAAAGCCTATCTGTGGTACCTCAGTTATAACCTGCTACGATAAACAATTGTACTTTACAAAGCATGCAGAAAGTGCAAGGAAGCCAGAATTGTTTGTGTGGAACATTAGTGAAGTCAAACTGGCTAATACAGATAGGCTGTGGGCACAGGACATTGAAGTGGCCAAGGACGGGTGGCTATGCTATTTTATGAGCTTTGCCAGGAGATCTGGGGTGGGTCGCCCGCTACACGCTCCGTTGATTCAAGCATCGAGACAGGGGACCTGGTGGAGTTGTCGTCCCAGCCCTCAACACCGACAGAGGAGATGCCTGCATCACCAAATTCAACAGAATCCCTCAAATGTATTCCTCCGTCAGTTTCGAAGCTGATGATTTCAAGCTTAGCTAGTTAGCTATATGCTACAGTGCCATGTCGTTGTGAGCATTAGGAGGGATGCATGTTTATGTAGGTGTGTTGCTTCAGTACATAAATCACAACATAGTTTTGGCCTTATGTTCTGCTCTGCTTAAGTCTAGGCCAAGCTGGACAGCCACAGAGGGGACAGACTAAAGAGGAAAGCCCCCACAGCAGCAGCGGACAATTCCATTGGGACCCAACATCATATGTAACTGTAAATGGACTGTTCTTATATAGCGCTTTTCTAGTCTTAACGACTACTCAAAGCGCTTTTACATAGTACAGGAACCATTCACACACATTCACATACTGTGGCCGTACAAGGTGCCACCTGCTCATCAGATACACACTCACACACATTTAGAATGAAACATTTTCATTCAGATGACATCATGGATGAATATGCGGCTTTGACGTCCAAACGAAGTCATAAGGGCGCCGTTCATTTTTTTCAGTTTTTATTTTTATTTTTTTTCACCCTGGGACCAGGTTTCAAAAAGTACGTCTTCAGGCAGTGTAGTTTTGAACAATTGACCGAAACAAAGCGTCTCCGTGTGGATGTCCCTTTAGTCTTGCAACAGAAAACTCAGATTGGACAGATAGTCTAGCTAGCTGTCTGAATTTACTGCAGAGATATGGGGAGCAGTTAACCATTGTCTTCACTGTGACCGGGTTGGTTCAGTGGTATAGCAGTTGCACATATACATTAAGGTTTAAGCGTTGATGTAGAGGTCCAGGGTTCAGATCTGACTGGTGACAAGTTTCTTGCATGTCTTCCCCTCTCTCTCCCCTTTCTCACCTAGCTGTTCTGTCAAAATGAAAGGTGGAAAAGCCCCCAAAAATAAATAAATAAACACATACCAATTAAAATCCTCATAAATCCACCAGAGTTTAGAGTCACAGAAAGAAAGAAAGCTCCAAGGTGACGGACATCTGGCGGAATTTCCTGGAAGTGGAACGTTGTGTATATAGACTAATTATAAAGTAATTTGAGGCAATTTATTTTCATACATTACAGTTTTTAGGGTGAAGCAGCTGACACAATTAGAAATAACTATGTCTGCAGGTGGGAAAACGCCTCCTTCCTTAGGCAAAGCCCTGTAACCCTCCCTCCCTGGTGGTCACTGAAGATACTTTAATAATAGAACAACGCACGTACTGTAACACTTGTGCCATGTCAGCAGGGGAATCCTCCGCTCCCCACTCAATTGAGAGCTCAAACACAGCTGCTCAAGCTACTCGGGTAAATACAGGTTATGGTGCCGCCTACACACAGCAGGTCCAGCTTTGTTTCAGCACTGGTAATGACTGTAGTTATTCTGCAAGGGTTCTGCGAATGTTTTTGTAAACTACATAATGTCCCCATCTGATGTGTTGCAGATGCTTTATGCCTGCGGACAGTTACCAACACTTTGACAGCTGGATGAAGAGCATGCATGTTATTGTTACCTGAGGTAGCGCCCTGCAACGGCAGATAGCACTGGGGCAGAAATAGGTCTCTGTCCTACTAAGGGTTTGTTGTCCCTTTTATTGTGCTGATGTACTTTAGATTGTTTTGTACACTTTATAAGTTTAACTCAGTGAAATGTTGAAAGGTGGAAGGGAAAAATGTGTCACTAGTATACAATCACTCGTATCCTCTTTGAATTTGCACACGATGCTGACGGAAAGCTGACATTCAGTACTGTATATCTTTAAGACAATTCTTAGGGCAATGTCATTATTTTATTGTGTCATACCACAGACAACTGAAACCCCCGAGTTAGCAGCTGCCTCAAGCACTTGTGAATGCTGTTAGTGGCTTTAAGGTGAGTCATTTCCTTAGCCAGACCTCATTAGCCAGATTTATCATCCCTAAACGTGTTTTGTCAAAGGCCATTGGCTCACTGATTGCCACAGTCAGGTTCTTTCAGTATCTTTCACCTTGCTACACATATAAAAGTTCTTGTAGTTGTCTGGTTACTGCATAAGAATTGTATCCTTCTTATAATCCAAAGTCTAGATCCTCCTGTGTTGTGTGATGCTTTGCTTTTAAAAAGGAAGAAAGATTTAGGAGTGCAAACAAAAAAAACAGCTATGTTGAAACTATTTTGACTGGTTTGGACAGGCTTCAACAAGGGAGAGAACGTCAGAATAAATGGCCCAGTTAGAAACTTTCAAATTCTCCCTTTTGGCCTGTTAAAATGTCTGAATACAGATAAATTAAGATGGCTGTGCTGACAAAATCAGCAACTCTGATCTCACCAAGCAAGATCTCATTTGCTTGAAGTTTTCCAGATTTATTTTTCCATGTGTTATACACAAAGTTACTTCAGTCATAACTGGAGCTTTATAGATCAGCTCTCCCTGCACATTTCCATCTGTCAAGGAAAAAGGTACCCTACGGCCTACAGACAGTAACAGAGTTAAAAGATAAAGGAATGATCTATGCTTCTCGAGAGACCAGCTGCTCTGATGTATATTCAGGAGTACAGGAAAAAAGGTGACGAACCTATTGAAACTATGTCAAGTGGCATTCAATCATGGGGCAGTGGGGCGCTCTACCAAGGGAGAACATAGGTCTAATATCAGCTCAGGGGCCATCTCCCTTGTAAAACTCTGGAGCATTGCCCTTTCAGAGACTAACTGCTGCGTCATTGAGTTGGGATTCACACTGGAGCACAAATGAGCAAATGTTTTCATTCAGCTCTGTTCAACAGATATCCTGCTTTTACAAAAATGTACAGTAGGTTTAAAGTTTTTAAATACATACTATGTACAATTACTAAACCCATTATGAAATGCACTGCAGACCAGTGTCCCTCTCTATCTACTACTAATGAAGTAGTCTTGCATTGCCAGATGTATCTACTAAGGTCAGGCTACACCACACATACATTTTAGGATAAAAGAAAAAAAAATGGTCTGGGTTGTTTGCATTACTTTGCTCAAGGCATGTCTGATTGGTTTGAGCTCCAGACGGTTGCTCTGCAAAATAGTCTCAGGAAGGAAGTTGTTTTGTTGGAACATTTGCACCCCGCAAAAGAAAATGCCATATACAATATGAAATGAAGTTAACTGTTCACACAATACAGTAACGTGATCTATTTTAATCAGCTGAAACATGGTTATACCTCATTATACCTCATTGCCAGTGTATTACCACCACACGCACTTTTTAGATCCTGCTGCAGCCATTGAGATGAACAACACAGTTTTAAATGGTGAGTTTTACTTTGAAAAACTCCCAGACGGCTCCATCGACAAGTCACAAGCAAAATGCACTTTATGTGAAATGCAACTAAAATATCACGGAAGCACTTCAAGTTTAAGCTACCATTTACAAGCTAAGCATATAGCAGGTATAGCTAAGCAGGTTGATGCTAGCAGACTTAGGCAAAGCATGTTTTGGGAGAGGTCAAGTCACCACAGACCTGTGGATAAAACCAAATCGAAACAATTAACTGAAGTGCTTGTGAAATGGGTGGCAACTAACTGCAAGCCACCTTGTGCATACACTTTTGCTGTATGATTTATTTTTACATTTTTAAAAAGCAAGTTTAAGGCAAGTTGTATTTATGAAGACATCGACTGTGTTACCTCAGTCTCGTTGCACATCTTTTGATTTGAAATAATCAAATAAATGTCAAAGTCAAGTTCATAAAGTAACTTTCTTTGCATTTATTTGATTCACAATCAAGATACACTGGTAAGAACTGGTTTACACTGATAATCCAGACTTAAAAACAGCCCTAATATATACAGTATGCAGGAAATTGCATTCAAATATTAGTTTTTACTTCATTTTTTATTCATTTTTTAAAAACCTCTGACTTCATGTGCCCCACTTCTGAAATAAAACCTACACCTTTGTCTATGAGCATGGATAAATGTTCCTTGGCTTGCTGAGCAAGCAACACCAATAAAAATGTGCACTGCTAATGTCACTTTGCAGGCTAGATAGGTAGTTAATTAGGCAGTCAGCCATTGCATGTCAAAAGCTCAAAAACATCAACATGAGTAGGTTTTAGTGTTAAGTTATGTGATCTTTATTCCTCTTTCCTACCAGGCAATCAGTAAGTGTGCCGGGCTTTGAAGCTAATTGAACATAGTGGCAAAACAGTTGAATTACAACTCACGGCCCGTCAAGTGATGCCCTCTGGCCCACAAAGACTTTTTCCTGTAGATTTACATGGCAAAAGAGACGTCCGTAAATCAGAGGATAATGTTTTTAAGTATCCCAACCCCCGTGAAATGACTTGTTTCTCAGAAATTGATCAATTCTGTCTGATAACATTTGAAAAGTCTAGAAGAGCCACACGATTAAATTCATTAGCGGCACTAAACTGGAAGTAGCCGGCACGGCTGGTGAAGGTCTCTGGTGTGCTTGTTCTATGTGCTGCACAGTGCGGAAGCAGGGCCAATCATCCCTTTAATGTTTGGCTCCATGATGACTTCATGCAAGACTGATAAACTCTCATAGGAATAAACGGGGCTCTGCCTCGAACGCTGTATCCAGGTCTTATAACACATCCCTGATTCCCACTGCTGACTCAACTGTCCTTAGTTTGGAAGCTGCGCAGGTTTGTTGACATGTGTCTCTGTGCCCCTGCCAGCTCAGCTGTCAATCAAAAATATACACTGACATGCCTCTTAAGACTGCTCTTCTTATTTTCAGTAATAAAATGTGTGTGACATGATTTTATTGCATAAAGGGATGACTAATTATGATTTCTGTTGGTCTTCAAAACAAGAGTGGATGTTATTAAAATGTATCAGATATGGCATAAGGGCAAAATGAGGAAAGGCTACGCTAAACACAAGTACCATAAAGAAAATAACAGCAGGTTGCACTCAGATTCAATGAAAGTGTAGTATAATTTAAGTACAGACATTTCCCCAGACAAGCTGGCTTCATTGAGATTGAATGGTATTTTATTTTGAAGGACACATAAACCAGAACAAAAGTACATGGGCTTTAACTCTAAATGACAACGGTATTCTTTTACAGTCTGAAGGCGTGCACCATAAGTATATCATTACTGCATTTTCATTGTAATTCTCAACAGATCGCAGTGCATTCTGAGGTGGCAAAGGCAAAACAATTCATCCCTCTTATTTAAATTCAGCATAGAGAAAGAGAGAGCGTTGTTACCAAAAATCTAGCTCCGATACTTTCTTAGTAAGCCGTTCAAATAGCTTTCACGTCAGCTTGCTTCATGATAAATTCATGAATGAAAATCAACACTTAGAGAAAAATGCTTAATGAATGTGTCTGTGTATTCTCCCATTCCTCTGGCTGTAAATGCATACTAATGAATTCTCGTTGTACAGCCACTGTGTCCTTCAGTTGTCCCTCTGTCTTCAAGAGGTTACCAGTGGCTCTAAGCTTGGACTTTGCCACTCATATCAAAAGAGAATGTGGGGCGACCTCTTGCTTAGTCGGCAGAGCGTGCCCCCATGGAGGCTGCTTTTAAGTGCAGTTGCAGAACCTGGCTGTAAAACACTTTCACCTGCTAAGGTTTCTTCAGTACTTTTGAAGTGTTGAATCAGGCTCTGGGCTTTGGTGTTTTATTTGACTCTTTTACCGCACCAAAAGGACCGCTTACTGCCATATGAAGAAAATGAATATGAAAACATATCACAGCAAAAAGCAACACTGTTGCTGAAAATAAGGAAAGAAGGGAATGCTGCCAGAGAATTAATATTGCCTAAATTCATAAGATCTTTACATTTATTTATTGGGCAGCAGGGTGAGAAAGGGGAGAGAGAGGGGGAAGACATTGTCTCAGGTCGGACTCGAACTCTGTGGATCTGTGTCGAGGAACAAGCCTTGAAGTATATGTGCGCCTGCTCTACCCACTTCACCAACCCCCCCACAGACATTTACATTAATTTCTCCACTTGATGCACTCTCAGTGATTCCTGATATGTCTAACATGACAGCTGCATATTCTACAGTTTTGGCAATTTAAACTTGATGCAGTAGATTTAAATGTTGTACTCAAGAATCAGGTCTGACACGGTCTCAGTATGAAGGAGACATGGAAATCACTTCAGTTTTTGGACAAATCAAAGTGAAATGAAATGTATTGATTGAAGATTATCTGTGATAAATACCAATAGACCAATCAATTTTCGAATCAGTGTTCTGTTGGCTACACTATACCAGCCGTGTAAGATGGGTTTCAGTCAAATAGGACCAAGCATGAAAACATCATCCAAAGTTGTAACATTCTGGTTTGAAGGATAAATACTATATTTCACATGCAAATAAGCAGTACACTCATTATAATATAGTTTATTAATGTGAACATCATACTGATTAATAATAAAGTAAACTATTTAATACCTGATTTTATAGAAGACTGCTTTTAAAGCTAGCATAGGCAAATTTCCATGGAACACTACGACCATATTCAGCAGTTCAGTGAGAGCAACAACAACCTTACAAATGAAATAAAAGATTTTCTGCATAACTGATACAGGTTCCTATGGCAAAACCCCCCGCAGATAGATGGGTCAGAATTTGGCGTAAACAACATTAAAGCATGGATTTATCCTGCCTTGGTGGTGGTGTAATGATGTGGGGGTATTTTTTGGCATGCTTTGGGCCCCTTAGTCGCAATTGAGCCTGCCTGGTCTATTGCTGAACATGTCCATCCTTTTATGACCACAGTGAACCCACCTTCTAATGGTTACTTCCAGCAGGATAACGCACCATGTCACCAAGCTCATATAATCGCAAACTACTTTCTTGTACATGACAATGAGTTCAGTGATCCCAATAGAGCAATAGATAGAGCTTTTGGATGTGGGTGAATGTGAGATTTGCATCATGTATATGTAGCAAAGCAAAAACAACTAAATTGCCAAAAATGACAGAAACCATCTCTGTGAAAAATGTATCTGAAGTGCACTTTGACTTTTAGTTTGGGCCATGTCCCATCCACTAGGTTTTTGTCAATGCATCGCTGTAGGACCTTCTTCTCTGGCAGTTATCGAAAGTTATTCCAGGAAACACTGAAAACCATTAACTGAAGTGGAAATAGGTGAAACTGGGTGATATAAAGTGACTACACCAAAAGGTAAATTACCACATTTTGTCACATAAGAACTCCTGAATGTATTTGATATCACAGAGTGATGATATATAACAGTTAAAGAGTATCCAAGGGTGGACTTTTCTTAACATTAATCTGGCCCTGAGTTCCTGATTCTGCTCCCTGACAGCAGATAGAGAAGGAGTGACATTTAATTTCACATTTTTGTCCAATATTGAGGTGTTTTAAATGAATCGCCTACACTATTAAAGCACTATGTTTAATAGCAGATTTATCGTGGATTTTGTGCTAAAGATCCTGGTTCATGTGTGAGGAACATGGCAGGTTTGTAGTTCTGCAGAGCTGCCAGCGTATTTTGATGTTAATTGGCCTGATCCTTGCTGAAGGGGAATCAGCCATTGTTAAAACTGACCTTAAGGCATACTATTTCTTTTTTCTTTTTACTGAATAAACGTTTTATTCTGAACTCACATTCCTAAACATCAGGGTATTAAAGTGCCATTGTGGTTATGTTTGATCTGGGACTAAGGCTTGCTTTCTTCATTTGTGACATTTTATTAGGGTCCAAGCCCGAAGCTACACGGTTCACACAGCAGGGCTGTGGAACCCTATCATTTTTGGATCAATCATCATCATCATATTTTCCATTATTCTTCTCCACATAAAACTCACACTACAGCCTAAAATGTATATGGTGGCGGGGTGCCATTTTAAGTACTTCAGTACTTATTGTAGGTAGATTTTAATATCCATGTGGACGTTCACAACGATAGCCTTAGTATTGCTTTCAACTCACTACTAGATTCAATTGACCTTGTGCTTAAAAATTGAAGATTTAATAGTATTTCCTATATTATAAGAATAATGGCAACAGTAATGGACAATTCCGCTCCCGACCTGAAGGGGGGCTGAAGAGAAAAAATGCTTTGGTGCCTACTGTAAAGGTGCTGGTTGATAAGTAGCTAATGCTAATGTAATTCTTAGTGGGTAACGTAAGATTATGACACCTTTCCTAGGTCAGCCCCCAGCCAGCTAGCTAGCAGCCATCCTGGCCAGCACTTAACTCTGGTGCTAAGGACGTTAACAGCAATATCGTTACAGCCCTACCGACTATACAAAATTAGATAAAAGCTTCTACACTAGATGCCCTTTGACAATAGCTAAATTTAAGGAAGCTATTCCACCAGCATTTAATTCAATGCCATGCCATAACAGGACTCAATATGTTAACTTTAGTTCCTCCCAAATTGATAATTTTGTAGACGGTGCTACGATCTGCCTACAGACGACTTTAGACTCTGTTGCTCCTCTCAATATGATGAAGCAAAGGAAACTAGTACATTGGTACAACTCCCAAACTCACAAATTAAAACAAACCTTGCGAAAGTAAATGGCTTTCCACCAATCTGGAAGAATTTCGTTTAGACTGGCAAGACAGTCTTAAAATGTATAGGTAGGCCCTCAGAAATTCCAGATCAGACTATTACTCATCCCTAACAGAAAAAATACAAACAAACCAAGGTTTATTTTCAGCACTGTAGCCAGGCTGACAGATAGTCCCAGCTCCATCGAGCCATCTATTCTTATAGCTCTGAGTAGTGTCAACTTCATCAGCTTCTTCAATGATAAAATTATAACAATTAGAGATAAAATTCTTCACCTCTTGCCCTCAACTTCTAATGATTCACCTTTAAACACAGGACCGCTAGAAAGAACAACAAGACCTGACATATACTAGACTGCTTTAATCCTATAGACCTCCAACAATTAATGTTAAAAGTCTCTTCAGCTAAGCCATCTACCTGTCTCTACCTGACCCCATCCCAACGAGGATAAATAAAGAAGTGTTACACTTCATTACTAAATATGATCAATATGTCTCTATTAACAGGTTATGTACCGCAGTCAATTAAAGTAGCTGTGATAAAACTCTTCTGAAAAACCCACCCTCGATCCTGAGGTCTTGGCCAACTATAGACCTATATCTAACCTTTTCAATTCAATTCATTCAATTTTATTTATAGTATCAATTTATAACAAACGTTATCTCAAGACACTTTACAGATAGAGCAGGTCTAGACCACACTCCAGAATTTACAAGGTCCCAACAGTTATAGTAGTTTCCTCCAGAGCAAGCAACAGTGCGACAGTGGCGAGGAAAACTTTCTTTAAGGCAGAAACCTGGGACAGACTCAGGCTCTTGGTAGGCGGTGTCTGACGACCGGTTGGGGTTAGAATGAAGAGTGGCAATAACAGTCACAAAAAATAATAGTTTGTAGTAGTTCTTTGTAGTAGTTCACGGCATAGCAGGGCACTGTGCAGCGTTACAAGGCACAGCAGGACGTAGCAGGGCACAGCAGAGCGTAGCAGGATGAACACGGCATCGCAGGACATGAAGCAGGACCATGGCGACAGCTGCTACCATGATTTTGGAGCCTCCCTGATCCAAAGAAACATGCTGGGAGAAAAAGAACATAAGGACTCCGGGGAATGACTCCCCAGAGCTAGGTTAGTAACAAGTATTTCTGGGACATGGATGCACACAAATGGAAAGATGGAAAGCTAGAGGAGAGAGGAACTCAGTGTGTCAAAGGAAGGAAGTCCCCCAGCTGTCTAAAACTATTACAGCATAACTAGGAGAGACAGAGTAAAGAGAGGAGCCTGGTCAGGCTAGAACTCTCCCCAACCGGATCCCATCCCTCTGTCTAGAGGAGATGGGAAGAGAGAGAGAGAGAGAGAGAGAGAGAGAGAGAGAGAGAGATATCTATCCCTCTGTCTAGAGGAGGTGGGTGAGAGAGAGAGATAGAGAGAGAGATATCCATCCCTCTGTCTAGAGGAGGTGGACGAGAGAGAGAGAGAGAGAGAGGGAGAGAGAGAGACATAACCATCCCTCTGTCTAGAGGAGGTGGATATGAGAGAGAGAGAGATATCAATCCCTCTGTCTAGAGGAGGTGGGTGAGAGAGAGAGATAGAGAGAAAGAGATATCTATCCCTCTGTCTAGAGGAGGTGGATGAGAGAAAGAGAGAGAGAGAGAGAGAGAGAGAGAGAGGGAGAGAGAGAGACATAACCATCCCTCTGTCTAGAGGAGGTGGATATGAGAGAGAGAGAGAGAGATCCATCCCTCTGTCTAGAGGAGGTGGGTGAGAGAGAGAGAGATATCCATCCCTCTGTCTAGAGGAGGTGGACGAGAGAGGGAGAGAAAGAGAGAAAGAGAGAGACATAACCATCCCTCTGTCTAGAGGAGGTGGATATATGAGATAGAGAGATATCCATCCCTCTGTCTAGAGGAGATGGGGAGAGAAAGAGATCCATCCCTCTGTCTAGAGGAGGTGGGTGAGACAGAGAGAGAGAGAGAGAGAGAGATATCCATCCCTCTGTCTAGAGGAGGTGGACGAGAGAGAGAGAGAGAGAGAGACCTAACCATCCCTCTGTCTAGAGGAGGTGGATATGAGAGAGCGAGAGAGAATTCAATTTTATTTATATAGTGCTTAATCCCAACAACAGTTATCTCTTTGCCTATAGCAGCGTAACTAATGGATGGTTCAGGACTCTCTTGAGCTAGCCCTAACTATAAGCTTTATCAAAGAGGAAAGTCTTAAGTCTACTCTTAAATGTGGAGACTGTGTCTGCCTCCTGAAAACACACTGGAACCTGGTTCCACAGGAGAGGAGCCTGATAGCTGAACGCTCTGGCTCCCATTCTACATTTGGAGACTCTAGGAACCACAAGTAACCCTGCATTCTGGGAGCGCAGTGCTCTGGTGGGTAGTAAGGTACTATGAGTACTACTTTAAGATAAGATGGTGCCTGACCATGAAGAACTTTGTAGGTGAGAAGAAGGATTTTAAATTCTATTCTGGATTTTACAGGAAGCCAATGCAGAGAAGCTAAAACAGGAGAGATGTGGTCTTTTTTTCTTGGTTCCTGTCAGAACACGTGCTGCAGCACTCTGGATCAGCTGAAGAGTCTTTATGGACTTTTTCGATCAGCCTGATAATAAAGAATTATAGTAATCCAGCCTAGAAGTAACAAATACATGGACTAGTTTTTCTGCATCATTTTTAGACAGGATATTCCTGATTTTTGCAATATTACGTAGGTGAAAAAAGGCGATCCTTGAAATTTGCTTTATGTGGGAATTAAAGGACGTATCCTGATCAAAGATAACTCCAAGATTCCTCACAGTGGTGCTGGAGGCCAGAGTGATGCCATCCAGAGTAACTATATCTTTGGATAATGCGTCACGCAGGTGCTTGGACCCCAGAACAATAACTTCAGTTTTATCTGAGTTTAACACTAGAAAATTACAGCTCATCCAGGTTTTAATATCCTGAAGGCACATTTGAAGTTTAGCTAACTTATTAGTTTCATCTGGGTTGATCGATAGATATAATTGAGTATCATCTGCATAACAATGAAAGTTTATGGAGTGTTTCCTAATAATATTGTCTAAAAGAAGCATATATAAAGTGAACAGGATTGGCCGAGCACAGATCCTTGTGGGACTCCTGTTATGTCTGTTCAGGACGAGTTGATCTGTGATCGTTTGGTAATGCCTTCACTGTGTGTGAGTTTGTAGCGCCTCGGCGCATGCGTGTGTCAGTTGTTTTTGGGTCTGTAAGTAAAGTAGCCCGCACGCTTTAACAGCTCGTCCAGTGTCCTTATTTAACATAACAATTGGCGACAAGGATGGCTGAATTTTCTCTTCCTCCGCCGCCTCCTTTCCTCGCACTTCCCGGTGAGCCGACAATACCGTGGAATCGCTGGCACCAGTCTTTTGAAACGTACCTTCAAGCTATGGGATTAGCCGACGTGAGTGCAGCTCGGAAAACGGCACTGCTGAGGCACTGTTTGGGAGTCGAGGGTCAACGTGTACTGGCGGTTTGTGTTTCGGCAACGGCATCAACTCCCGGGTGAGTCTGTCCATCAGTACGTGTCCAACCTGAAAGGTTTAGCCGGCCATTGTAAATTCGGCGCATTGACAGACGAGATGATACGTGATCAACTGATTGAACACACTGCACAACCTAAAATCAGAGAGACGCTGTTACTCGAATCAGATGATTTGACGCTAGCTAAAGCTGTTGCCATAGCATTCCAAATCCAAAGTGCAGCGGAATGTGCAGCTACATTAACAAAGACTGAATCATCATCATTGAGCCAAGCTGTACGGCTAAGTGCACAGTCGCAGGAGCAGCAGCCATCTAGCGCTGGTTTGGATGTACCAGACGCAGTCACAGACCCAGTCATGCACCTCACAAGACAACAAGGGCCACGTCAGCGGCAAAGGCAGCTTCCTGCGGCAACTGTGGGTCAAACACTCACGCCACTAGAGCCCAGTACTGCCCAGCGACAGGCCAAACATGTCGTAACTGTGGAAGGAAGAACCACTTTGCAAGAATGTGCCGCTCTGCTCCTTCCAGGTCGGATGGACAAACTACTCAAGGCTCACCCACCATAATTCGCCATGTTACATCAGGACCCAGGCGGTTCAAGTCATGTACAGTAAAAATTGACACAGTGTGTATTCCTCTGCTGCTAGACACAGGAGCAAGTGTCTCCCTCCTGAATGCCAGTACATACCGTCAGTTTTTCCTTTCCCACCCACTGGCCGCACCCACTACTTCCTATACGGTTATGGTGACTCAAAATTGACTTGTTGGGGTCCGTCACAGTGACCGTCAGCTATGGCACAAGGATCTTGCCCTCCTTTACCTTTGATGTGGCCCGACGAGGGGCAAATCTAATGGGGCTGGATCTGTTCACGGCACTGGGATTTTCACTTATTGACTCAGAGGGGGCTGCCATCATGACTGTGGCTGCCGGACCGCATCAGAAGTGGTCATCACTGTTTGAAGGGCTAGGCTGTCTGTCTGCCTTTGCCCATCAACCCCTCATTGACTCCTCGGTGGCTCCAGTTGTCCAGCCACTGCGCCGTATTCCACTGGCCCTGAAGGATGGAGTGTCTGTGGAGTTGCAGCGGCTGCTGGATGCCGGGATCATTGAGCCGGTTGATGCTTCACCATGGATTTCAAATCTGGTTGTCGCCAGGAAGAAAACAGGGGCTCTGCGCATCTGTGTGGACCTCCGCGCAGTAAACAAAGCAGTTATTCCTGACAGATACCCACTGCCCACGTCTGAGGAGCTTACGGCACAATTTCACGGCTCCACCATCTTCTCTAAACTGGATCTCAAGGAGGGCTATCTCCAAGTGCCCCTCCACCCTGAGAGCAGAAATCTGACGGCTTTCGTTACACACCTCGGGGTTTTCCGCTACACAAGGATGCCGTTTGGCCTTAGCTCCGCCCCCTCCTGCTTTCAAAAGGTCATGACCTCAGTGCTGGCAGGCATACCAGGAGTGGTGATCTACCTCGATGATGTGGTGGTACATGGTGCTACTGCCGCTATCCATGACAGTCGCCTGCAAAGTGTGTTTGAAGCCCTTGCCATGCACAGTCTAACCCTCAATGGCAGTAAATGTGTTTTTGCTGCGCCGGCCATTGAATATGTAGGCTTCCGACTTTCCACTGAGGGCATTTCCCCCCTGCAATCTAATGTGGAGGCTATCCTCTCTGTTCCCGAACCAAACTCTGCTGCCCAGCTCGCTTCATTCCTGGGCATGACGGGCTACTACATGAAGTTCATGCCTCAATATTCGGCTATAACGGCCCCACTGCGCCAGCTGCTCCGGAGGGACGAGCCGTGGGTCTGGTCTCTGGAATGTGCTGAGGCAGTGCAAACACTCAAAGCTCAACTCACCTCACCTCCAGTGTTGGCACATTTTGACATATCCAGTCACACCCTGGTCACCTGTGATGCTTCGGCCACGCCGTTAGGGGCCGTACTGTCACAAGTACAAAACGGTATGGAGAGGCCTGTTGCATTTGCCTCCCGGGCTCTGAACCAAACCGAACAAGGATACTCAGTTGGGGAGCGGGAGGCACTCGCCTGCATGTGGGCTTGCGAGAGATGGCATCTCTATCTTTATGGCCGCCAGTTTACGCTGAGAACGGACCACCAGGCATTAACAGCTCTACTCTCCTCTACTGGCACCGGTCACAAGCCACTGAGACTGCATCGTTGGTACGACCGTCTTCGCCAATACAACTACACGCTACAGTTCACCCCGGGACGGGAAAATGTTGTTGCAGACCTCCTCTCTCGGTCAGTCCCTGCCCAGACCCCGCCCGGCAGCGTCAACCACATCGAAAGTGAGATTATTCACATGCTACACACTCCGCTTGAGTCAACGGTCACTCTGCAGGAACTGAAAGCAGCCTCTGAACAAGATCCAGTCATTTCCCGGCTCTCCGCCTACATTCGTCAGGGATGGCCAAAGGAGCTACCAGCGGAGCTGTTAGCATTCTCTCGGGTCAAGCAGGAGCTCTCTTGTTGGAATGACACCTGCGTGGCGCGCGGGCTTTGCACTGTGATTCCGGGGGCCCTTCGCGCCCGTGTGCTGGCCATGGCACATGAGGACCACCTAGGTATAGTGAAGCTTAAACAGAGATGCCGCGACCTGGTGTGGTGGCCAGGCATAGACAAAGACATTGAGGCCCTCGTTAAAGAATGCCCAGCATGCCTGGTTAGTGGGAAAACTGGCCGCCAACCCCCACCACCCCTGCAACCTCTGGCCTGGCCCTCAAAGCCATGGGAGCATCTGCAGTTGGACATATGTGGTGAGATCCACGGGGCCCCTCACTATCAGCGGTTTTTAGTCGTAGTGTATGACTTACACTCCAAATGGCCTGAGCTGACCACTACTGGTTTTGTCACCTCCAAGGTCATTGTGGACTTTCTGGAGTCCTCCGCTGGGGCCTTCCACGGGCCATTACCACTGACAACGGTCCACAGTTTATTTCTGTGGAGTTTGATTCGTACCTGAAGAGCAGGGGATTCGACACATCCGCACAGCCCTGTATCACCCACAGGCAAACGGGGGTGGAACGCTTTCATCAGTCCCTGAAAACGGCATCAGAGCACATCAGGCCCAGGGCTGCTCCTTTAAACAAGCCATACGTCGAACACTGCTACACTACCGAGCTACCCAGCACTCGACCACAGAGGTTTCCCCAGCCTCACTCATGTTGGGCAGGAGTTACACCTACCCCTGGACAGGCTCCGCCCACCGCAGTTCAGAACACACTCCCGCCGGTCAAAGCCTCAGTCACCCGCCGTCAGGAGCAGATGAAACAGTGGTTTGACAAGAAAAAGAGGGTCAAGATACCGGATATCACTGTGGCAGACTGGGTGAGAGCTCGTCGACCGCACAGGGGGAACAAAATGGCGTCATTTTGGTCCACTCCACAGCAAGTGGCCCGCCGACTGGGTCCAGCCACATACCTCCTAGAGGACGGCACCCGCTGGCACGCCAGCTGCCTTCAGAAGGTGCCAGCACCTTTGGCAACATCAGCTCAGAGCAGCGGGGACATAATGCCACCCAGAGTGGAGCAGGAGGACTCAATTTCTCAATCAGCCGCACAGCCTGAGGATACGCCGTCTGTGTCACACACAGTGCCCCCATCACCATCGCCACTGCCCCGGCCCCCAGCCTCCACACCACGGGTCACTAAACCTTCAACTGTGTGTTCTCCACGGCCAGTGCGTATGAGGGCACGGCCTGATTATCTGAAGGACTTTGTTCCCTGATTACCTGAATGACTGTGTGCCTGAGTTTCTAAATAACGCTGTTCTTACCTTTCAGGTTTAAACCCCCCAGAGAGGGGAAAATGTTATGTCTGTTCAGGACGAGTTGATCTGTGATCGTTTGGTAATGCCTTCACTGTGTGTGAGTTTGTAGCGCCTCGGCGCATGCGTGTGTCAGTTGTTTTTGGGTCTGTAAGTAAAGTAGCCCGCACGCTTTAACAGCTCGTCCAGTGTCCTTATTTAACATAACAACTCCATGACTAACTTTGGCGTGCACGGAGGATTCATCGTTAACATGAACAAACTGAGATCGATCTGATAAATAAGACTTAAACCAGCTAAGAGCAGTCCCTTTAATGCCAATAAAATTTTCCAATCTCTGTAATAAGATATGATGGTCAATGGTATCAAATGCAGCACTAAGATCTAATAACGCCAGTGCAGAGACAAGTCCTTTGTCCGATGCAATTAGGAGGTCATTAGTAATTTTCACAAGTGCTGTCTCTGTGCTATGATGAACTCTAAATCCTGACTGAAAATCCTCAAATAAGCTGTTGCTATGCAGAAAGTCACACAGCTGTTTGGCGACAGCTTTCTCAAGAATCTTAGAGAGAAATGGAAGGTTGGATATAGGTCTATAGTTGGCTAAAACATCTGGATCAAGGTTGGGCTTTTTCAGAAGGGGTTTAATTATAGTTACTTTAAA
This sequence comes from Percina caprodes, assembly GCA_013375575.1. NCBI lineage: Eukaryota > Metazoa > Chordata > Actinopteri > Perciformes > Percidae > Percina > Percina caprodes. Next base: position 589,939 of record JABXJD010000343.1, on the reverse strand, counting down.
GTGCTGTGGTACATAGCCTGTTAATAAAGACAAATTGGTTATATCCAGCAGAGTGTTGACTAAGGGTAGAACTTCTTTAAGTAGCCTAGTCGGGATGGGGTCTAAGAGGCAGGTTGATGGTTTAGATGAAGAAATAATTGAATTTAATTGATAAAGATCAAGTGTAGCAAAGCAGTCTAAACATATATCTGGTTTTACAGCTGTTTCTGAGGTTCCTGAGTTTAGAGATAAGTCAGTGCCAGTTAAAGGCAGGTCTTGGTGAATTTTGCTTCTAATAGTTATAATTTTATCATTGAAGAATCTTAAAGTCGTTACTACTAAGAGCTATGGGAATACTTGGCTCAGTAGAGCTGTGACCTTTGGTCAGCCTGGCTACAGTGCTGAAAAGAAACCTGGGGTTGTTCTTATTTTCCTCTATTAATGACGAGTAGTACGCTGCTCTGGCATTACGGAGGGCCTTCCTATAAGTTTTAAGACTATCTTGCCAGATGAAACAAGAATTTTCCAGTTTGGTGGAACACCAAATCTTCTCAAGTTTCCGTGATATTTGCTTTAATTTGCGAGTTTCAGTGTCATACCATGGAGCTAACCGTCTTTGTTTTATTTTCTTCTTTTTTAGAGGGGCAACAGAGTCAAGTGACATTCGCAGCGAGCCTGCTGCACTATCAACAAAATTATCAATTTGGGAGGGACTAACAGCATAGGAGTCCTCAGTTACTTTGTGACTTGGTAATGAATTAAATGCTAATGCAAAGCTAATGCGTCCTTAAATTTTGCTACAGCACCATCAGATAGACATCTTGTATAGAAGGTTTTGCCTAATGACGTGTAGTTCAGCAGCATGAACTCAAAAGTTATCAAACAGTGGTCAGATAGAAAGGAATTCTGTGAGAACACTATCAAATGTTCAATTTCAACACCATTTACCAGAACAAGATCGAGGGTGTGGTTAAAACGGTGAGTCGGTTTATGAACACTTTGAGAGAAGCCAATAGAATCTAATAGAGAGATAAACGCAGTACTTTGGCTATCATTCTCATCGTCCACATGAATATTAAAATCCCCTACAATAATAACTTTGTCCGTTTGACAAGAACTCTGCAAATTCAGATAAGCTGTAATTTTCTAATGTTGAACTCAGATAAAACTGAAGTTATTGCTCTGGGACCCAAGCACCTCCGTGACGCATTATCCAAAGAGATAGTTACTCTGGATGGCATCACCCTGGCCTCCAGCACCACTGTGAGGAATCTTGGAGTTATCTTTGATCAGGATATGTCCTTTAATTCCCACATAAAGCAAATTTCAAGGATCGCCTTTTTTCACCTACGTAATATTGCTAAAATCAGGAATATCCTGTCTAAAAATGATGCAGAAAAACTAGTCCATGCATTTGTTACTTCTAGGCTGGATTACTGCAATTCTTTATTATCAGGATGCTCGAAAAAGTCCATAAAGACTCTTCAGCTGGTCCAGAATGCTGCAGCACGTGTTCTGACAGGAACCAGGAAAAGAGATCACATCTCTCCTGTTTTAGCTTCTCTGCATTGGCTTCCTGTAAAATCCAGAATAGAATTTAAAATCCTTCTTCTCACCTACAAAGCTCTTCATGGTCAGGCACCATCTTATCTTAAAGAGCTCATAGTACCTTACAACCCTGCAAGAGCACTGCGCTCCCAGAATGCAGGGCTACTGGTGGTTCCTAGAGTCTCTAAAAGTAGAACGGGAGCCAGAGCGTTCAGCTATCAGGCTCCTCTCCTGTGGAACCAGGTTCCAGTTTGGGTTCAGGAGGCAGACACCGTCTCCACATTTAAGAGTAGGCTTAAGACTTTCCTCTTTGATCAAGCTTATAGTTAGAGCAGCCCTCCTTCAGTCAGCCCACTCCCCACACCACCACTACAGCACATCCCCCCGCTTCACATTCACACCTGGCCAGGTGAGGAGACAGCTGGAAAGGCTTCACCAGCGCAAGGCTGCGGCCCTGGACGGCATCAGCCCCAGGGTCCTGAAGACCTGCACCAGTCAGCTGTCTGGTGTTCTCCAGTACCTCTTCAACCTGATCCTGAGCCTGCAGAGGGTGCCGCTGCTGTGGAAGACATCCTGCCTTGTCCCGGTTCCCAAGAAGTTGACTCCATCTGGCCTTAACGACTACCGCCCAGTGGCTCTCACATCCCATGTGATGAAGGTCCTGGAGAGGCTGGTCTTGGCCTGAGGCCGCAGGTGAGTTCTTCTCTGGACCCTCTACAGTTTGTCTACCAGCCTCGTCTTGGAGTGGACGACGCTGTCATCTATCTTCTGCAGCGAGCTCATTTGCACCTGGATGGCAGTGGCCGCACTGTGAGAATCACATTTTTTGATTTCTCCAGTGCATTAAACACCATCCAGCCTCTGCTACTAGGTGAGAAGCTGCGGGTGATGGGTGTCGGTGCGTCCATAGTCTCCTGGATAACTGACTACCTGACAGACAGTCCACAGTTTGTCCGCCTGTCTGATGTGGTGGTGAGTGGTACGTGGTCCCCACAGGGGACTGTGCTGTCTCCTTTTCTGTTCACCTTATACACCACAGACTTCCAGTACAACTCTGATGACTCTGAAGTTGTTGGGTGTATAAGGGATGGACAGGAGGGAGAGCACAGGGCACTGGTGGATGACTTTGTGGAGTGGTCTGGTAAGAACCGCCTGCTGCTAAACGTGGATAATACCAGAGAGATGGTGATCGACTTCAGGAGGAAGGGAACGGCTCCGCAGCTCCTTTGCATCCTGGGAAGTGACGTGGATATGGTGGAGGAGTACAGATACCTGGGTGTCAACCTCGACAACAGGTTGAACTGAAAGATTAACAGCACTGCTGTTTACAAGAAGGGGATTAGAAGACTCTATTTCCTGAGGAAACTGAGATCCTTCAACGTGTGCAGTAGGATGTTGGAGATGTTCTACCAGTCTGTTGTGGCCAGCGCTCTGTTCTGTTCATCAGAGCCAGCGACACAAACAGACTGAACAAACTGATCAGGAAGGCTGGCTCTGTGATTGGCTGCAAACAGGACACATTTGAAGCTGTGGTGGAGAGGAGGTCTCTGAACAAACTGTTATCTATCATGGATAACCCAGACCACCCTCTCCACCCCACACTGGTCCAACAGAGGAGCTCCTTCTCAAAGAGACTCTGACAGCTTTGATGTCGCAAGGACCGCTACAGAAAATCCTTCCTACCACATGCAATAACACTCTTTAACATGTCATCACTGGGTGCTAGATAAGACTTTTTAGACACCACACTACTGCACTAAATGCAACCTGCACAATTGGTTTATTTACATTTAGCATACATTTTAGCATTATTTAAGCAGTTGCACATTTTGGTTTCCCATTCTGTATATATTCAAATATTTGTTTTTTTAATTTTATTCCTATTATTATTATTTCATGTATATTGTATGTATGTATGTATATTTTTCCTAGTATCTCATTTATATTCTGTGTTGTGTGACTGTCCTGTGCTGCTGTAACACTGTAATTTCCCATTTTTCTTGGGATCAATATCTATCTATCTATCTATCTATCTATCTATCTATCTATCTATCTATCTATCTATCTATCTATCTATCTATCTATCTATCTATCTATCTATCTATCTATCTATCTATCTATCTATCTATCTATCACACCCCTGGGTCTGTCTGGGGTTTCTCCCTAAAATGAAGTTTTCTTCAACACCCAAGGTTTCTCACTAAAAGGGAGATCTCCTCGCCACTGTCACACTATGCTTGCTCTTGGGGGAATTACTGAAATTGTTGGTTCTTTGTAAATTATAGTGTGGTCTAGACCTACTTTATCTGTAAATTGTCCTGAGATAACTTTTGTTATGATTTGATAATATAAATAAAATTGAAATAGCTTCAGTGTTTCACTGTAAAGTCACCATGTTAGAGGAGAAGGCCTCTGACAAGGGCCCAGGATATTAAATTATGTTAAATGAGGTTGTGGAGGTACTCAGTGTTGCAGCTATGACAACAAAGAGTCTATTTCTTTCTGCCATCTTGGTTGTCCACATTCAGAGGACAACAGCCTATGTGTATTGACCTGCAGAGGCTGTGTAGGAGTGTGAGGTGGGAATAATTGAAAGGAGAAAGGTAAATACTTCCTTAGTGGGGTGTCATTCTGTGTAGTGACCAGGGATCTGATGACTCAATATGTAATAGGATATTTAACAGACTCTCCTTCTTGTAAATTAAAAGATAACATAAAATCAACAAGAGAGACTGGCACCACCTTACATTTAATACTTGTGCAAGTCTTGAATTTAGCTATCAATACAGCCCCAAAGCATAAATACAACAGTCTCAGCACTATGCAAACAAATACCTATTAAACTCCAACCTAACTGCCAGACTGAAACAGTCAACTCAAAGCCTGTCTACAGCCACTTATTTCATATAGATTAATGAAGAATTCCTGTATTATTTGGAGATTATGGAAATATAATTTCTCACCCAGAGCTGACTAATGAATTGGTAGTGACGGTTTTCAGTGCTCATAAATGTTTTATCCTGTTATCATGTGTACACAAGACAAAAACTATTCAGTTGATGGTAATTCAAGGCAATTTAGTCATTACCACTACTTCTCTTTCAGAATACTATGCTAATGTAATTATTTGTGTGTGCTTGTTTTGCGGTGATTGAGGAGTGCACAAACCGCGGCTGTCATTTGCGGCTGTGTGCCTCACTGATTTGAAATGTGAAATATTGTACAAATGACCATAGTCATTTGCTCGTTGAGGGTGATGAAACTTTCTCAGCTAAATATACCAAGGGAAAGAGGATGAGATCAAATATATGCAGGGAAAATAGTCTTGGAAGCCAAGTGTTAAAATGGGAAAAACATCACAATGCATGCTTTGTACACATGCACACATTGAGTAATATTTCAAAAGGGATTCATATGTAAATTAAGTCATACAACTTAATTGACAAAATATGAGTCAAGTCAAAAACGAGACTAAGAACCACGTCAGGGAACTAGTCTCCAAATATCCACTAATCCTGGTCTGCATGCATAAAATGTGTTCTCATTGGCAACAAAAATGTCACTGAATCCTTAGAGGTTTTGGCTTTTGGTAACAGTGATTAAATAAAACATTTAATCAACCACATTTACAGTATAGAAGTAACATTTCTGTCCGACAAAGTAATCACCAATTACCAAAATGTCACCAAGCTTTCAGAACAACTTAGAGGACACACAAATACTACCAACCACTGGTGAAACCAAGGGCTGTGTTCCCATAGAATTTGATTAGATGTAAATCAAGTTTCAAATCTGCTTATCAAATACAAATCCTTTTGAATCACTTTTACCATTACACCTTAGATTTTAACATGAAAGTCGTTACTTTCTACTCCTCAAGTTTTATAAATTGGTATGTTACTTTCAAATAATTTCACTGGAGTTACCGTTTTTTTTTCCGTCATCAATTGCGAATTCATTCTAATTGGATGGGAATATACGTTGCATTTGATGCACCACTACAGTGCAACTCGACAGATTCAGGGGCAGTCATTCACGGCAAATTATTGCAGCTTGATGGAGGTAACGTTAGCACATAGTAGTATGAATGGCAACATGATTGAAAATGGAGATCCCAGAGATTCCGCAGACAAGCAGCAAGACATTCCCGATCATCCTTGGCCTTTTCTAAGAGAGATGTTTGAGACAGAAGGCATCAAGAATGATTTGTGGCCAATGTGCTGCATAACTCTAAAATATGGGGAACTTCTTAATTAATGTCTGTTTAGTCATTCATATTTTAGCCTTTATTTTCTTTCCAGAAGCCATATTTAAGCACACACACATACATGTAGATTCCTTTAAATGTTAAGGAAAGAAAGTGGATCTGTGAATTCTAACAGAATCACAAATGAATTTATGTCTTGCTACTCAGTCAGAATCTTATTAACCTGGAGTCCCAGTCTCTGTCCCAATAATCATATATGGGATGTTTTAGGCCTATTGGCAGACATCCATTTAAAATGTAGACAATGGCATATAAAGAGCCGTTTCTCAGCTTATTCTACACTCTAGTACACTCTAGTAACATTTGTGTGGTCCAGGTAGCTTTGCATAAAAAATGGTTGTCATTTGCAAGGCTACTTTTATACTTAAAGTAAATTTCCAAGCCTGTACTTTGTTACTTTTACTTGAGTAAAAAATTATTTTTAAACCAAAGTATTTTTAACACAAGTATCTGTACTTCTACTTGATTACGCCCCCTCTTATTATACATTTACATTGCTACATTTTGGTTTAAAATCAAATATTTTGCTACTTTTACACATTGCATTTACACTGCTCTGCTGTTTCAGAGCCCCTAAAACACTTTTGGCCCCATTTTGTTTTGGAATCTGCGTGGTTGTGCTGCAGTCTCAACGGCAGCAAAAGGAGACCTTTGGCCACACCAGCAATGGTTCACCATGGGATTGGGTCATGACATTTCTCAGACTAAGCTACCAACGTTGCCATGGCAACTATCAGCAACGGGCAGAGTATGCATGCTTCCTCCTATACACATGCCCAGTCTATTAAATCAACTAATTGATTAGTTGACAAAATGATATAAGTGTAAATCAAAGAATTTATTTAGTGGATGACAGCCCTAATGACAAGTAGTGTCTTTGCAACTGTGAGCTTCTGATTGATGTGACACTACCAGCTAGATTGTGTCATTAGACTTACCACCCTGTTGACACAAAATCTACTCAGGTTACATCTACACTACTACATATCTACTATATATTTTGATACTTTTGTTTACGCCTTAATTGAGACATTTGGAAACACTGATTTAGAAACGAGGTCTAGAGGTTTAGAAACATTCTTATTGGATGGTAGGATTACATACCTTTCAGTAACAGTTTCACCTCATTGTTGGTCCAACCTAATAAAACCCTTGTCTTATTTTTCTCCATTATTGTTTTTTCTCCAAATTATTTTCTTATTAACTTATACATTAGGGCTTTAACGATACACCAAACCCATGACTCGGTTCAGATCACAATTTTTGACCCACAATACAAACCTTGATTCTTTTGCTGTGCTGTGAATGGGGAAGGGAGATTTTTGAGAAATAATTAAACGTTAATTAAATAATGTTTGAAAAACCTGTATAAACTGAACACCAAAGAATACCATTAACTATGCAAATTATTAACAAGATACCTAAGTAAAATAAATAAATATCCAAAGTACTGTTTTTCAACAGTATTTTGTTACAAAAAGAACTAAACTCCATTGTGGAGATGATTCGAGCATGTTGAAAGTTCTCCTTCAATCAAGTTCCCTTACATTTGTAAAGTAAATTAAATGGCTACATTTTCACAGTACTGGGCAGGGTCCAAAATTAACACTCGCCAAATGTGGGTGGTGGGCAAACACATAAACATAAACTAATAGACAGCATTTAACTTAGGCTAATTAATTAGCTAGTAAGATGCGATGTTTGGCAGCCAGCCTTCCAAAGAAAGCACAGGCAACGGAGTCTCAGTTCACCTGTCCGGGACGCTCTGACACACTTTTCACACTCTATGTCTGTGGAGGAACTTTCCTAAAACCACTTGCGGGACAGACACACACGTACAGTGGCCACGTGTATGTCAGAGCACATTAAAAGTTACTTTATTTGTACCCAGAGGTAGGTTTTTTCTGCAGAGTCCCCATGCACACATAAAAACAAACAAAGAGGCACACATCACACATCATTCAACTTAAGACACTTAAGAAATAGCAAAAATTATAATTTTAAAATTTAAAAAGTTTAAAATTTAAATTAAAAAGTTCTTACCGGTCCAGATTATACATAAATATGACGTAATCCTCAGTGTAATGGCCTTGTGTCTTTCTGTTCTACACCGTCTCCACCCTACAGGTTGTCAGCTGTGTGTCTGCCTGCTATACTAACTAGTTTCATGTGTCACATAGCTATCCACAAGCCGAAAAAAAGGAGCTTAAAACGCAACTTGCAATGTGATCTGGAAAGGAAGGATAACTCTGGGTGTGTTGCGATTCTGCCTTCTCACAGCACGACACAGGTTTGTGGATCTGAGTGTTGCAGTTTTGGTTTCATATTGCATTTTGTCACAGCCCGCAGACCATCTACTTCCTGTTTGCGGCGGCATGCACATGCTCAGTGTGTGCTAGGGCTATTGGAACAATTTCCGAAAAATCAATACTATTCAAATTCGAATTATATATACTATGTATAATCAGTTGTTTTTCTATATCGGTAACGTGACAATCTGAAAGAAACAGGTTGCTTTTAAATCACTAGTCAATCAATAGTTGTGGCAGCACTGTTTGGTTTAGTTATCAATGCCGTCAGCATTGTGGCTAATAGTATTGTTTCTTAGGTTATTACAACTTGTTTTATTTCCTTTCATTTCATGAATCCCACGGACACTTTACACAAGTACAGGGGGACAAGGTAAAAGAAAATAATAGGCTAACACAAACACAGACTAAAAAGAATAAAACCACTGCGCTAAATGGAAGGGGGACGTTGTTTAATCTAGGCTACTGGCGTACAACCCACATTGCAATGTTCTTTTATGAATGAAATCCGCATATTACATACTTGAGGGGCAATTCAGGGTGGGTTTTGAATCATTTACAATTGTCTCCTTCTGTTGAAAGCCCAACCAAAGTTGACTCACGTTATCGCCATTGTCTTTCAATTTCCCTTTTAGCTTTTAATTGTTCTTTGTTAAATGTCCTTATTTCCTGTGAAGGCCCTGCCCCAGTATCAGCCATAACTACAGCAGATAACTTTAAATACAATTAGGCCTATATAAAGAAATCTCCTGCTTCCTTTTACCTAGCTCAAAAGGCTGGTTACTAACACAGGCTTAGTGGTATTAATGCCCGTCTCACCGTAAATCATTCTGTGACTGTGCGGGAATAATCAAACACGGGCAGAGGCATTAATTAAAAACTATGTACCAAAATAACGTTCTTTTCATGCTTGTCTTACAGGCAGGTGTGTTCAGGTGCATGTGGGTGACAGAAGCTTTGGGGTGGCAGTAGCTCATTCCGGAGGGACTTGGGATGGAGTTGGGACCAAAATACGTAGTGTGGACTGGTAGCTGGAGAGATGTCAGTTCACCTCCTGGGCACTGCCAATGTGCTCTTGAGCAAGGCATCAAACCCCCCTCAATCACTCAGGGTGCTGGTCCAGCACTGGCAGCCCACTCACTCTGACATCTTTCCATTAGTGCATAAAAAGGACCTGAGCATGTGTGTGTATTTGAGGCCTGTGTGTAGTGTGTAATAACAAATAAAGAGTATAAATTAACTTAATAAAAAAAACAATTCTGGGCGTGTTGCTATCTTTTGGCAACAGAGTAAGAAAGTATTGCGCCATTGACCAACAACAACCTGGTCTAAAGTCAATGGCACAGCATTTCATTGTTATTTTAACAGCGCATTAGTAAAATGCATCCAGACTCGTCCATAGCGCACCCAGACTATGTTTGTTACACACACAGGGAACTGCAGCAGCACACACACATGCAATACATTAAAAATAAAAATATTATAGTGCAAATGCGCCAAGGTACAAACGCGCCTGGCTTTTGACGGAATGGGAGATAACACTCTCATTGGTTGATTGCATGTTCCGCCCAAAACACACCTATGATTAATGAAGACACTAAGTACAACCCTTTTAAACCATGAGCCTGTCACACAGACCATTTTTACTCCCGTCAGACAAGCAAAAGTGGATTTGCACACGCCCTAAACGCATCTGTGTCATGCACTTCACGCCGTGCTTATGTCTTGTTTGCTGTTACAGCTCATTTAAGATCACTAGTGCAGTGCTGTGTCTGCCCAGTTTAGCTCTGAGATTTTCTCACATTGCACAGAGCTGTGAAGGAATAATCTCTGAGATTATGTTATGTTCTGCCTTTGTTTAGAAGCGATGAATGGAGTCTACAGCTCACAGCAATTTAATACTTTATAGTGTCTGACATTTGTTTGATATTTAGTGTCGGCAAATGGCTTTTTGTAGACACAGAAACCAACCACCAACCTTATTGAGAAAGTAGTGTTACTTTGCACATTTGTGCGGGTCTTAGGTTTATTTCACATTTTAACTGCCAAAGCGCAGCAGCTTTCTGTTTCTGGTCTGCTCAGTCAGTGAGCAGTGTGAGAGGGGGTGTGGCCAGTGGCTAAAGAGGCAAAAACTAATGTGCTTCTTTTACCAATAAAATGTCTTTTGCATTTCAATCAAAACAACGTCAAACTTGGCACTGCACTTACTCGTGCCACCTGTCAAGTTTGAAATCCATCGGACTAATGGTTCTCTCACACACACACACACACACACACACACACACACACACACACACACACACACACGTGCAATGTATAGATAGTGTGAAAAATTCAGAAACATCAAAAAGTCATATATAGTCACTTTCAAAATGAAAATGTATTAGCCTCAGAATAGCAAAAAATATATTTAATTTTATGGGCTTTTTTCACAGTACAATGGCAGGCTCAAATGCACAGGGAATCACAGGTAAGTAGTTTTATTGTTTGAAGAACAATGCAGGCAAAGGTACAGAAGTGGCAGGCAATAATAGTCAGGAACAAAGTAATAGGAAAACCAACACGAAGAATAAACACTGGCACAGGTAAGTGGGAATGGTGAGTATTTAAGTACTGGGACTGGGGAAGCCGAAAACAAACAGGTGAAACAAATTAGCAGCGGGGACGGTAATCATACAGGCGGGAAAGCAGACAATGGAAGAGACCTGGAATGAGAGTAGATGATAAAATTAAACCTACTACAATAATAGTTTTTAGAAGTTTATTTATTTGCTTGCATACAAAAAACTACAGCCCACATGAACATTTACAAGTATGGCAGTGTGGTTACTCAACACCACTGTAACTTGTTTTTTTCTACATCCATGATATCCACCAATACTATCTTCTAAAGTAATTTGGCTGGCTCTTTAGTTGAAATGTCTTAAAACATCATTCTGCTCTCTCCGTGGACTCACCTCTTCTTATATTGTATTATTAAAAATGTCAATGTGATTTTGAATTACTTTTATATATCTGGGAGTTTTTACCTGAGTCACTATTGTAAAGTGGTGTTGGTGAAGTACAGACACCATTAATGTGCAGAAAACACATTGGCCTATATATTTATGTTAATATGCTTTAGTTATTACACAGCCTTGTTAAATACGTGATTCTGGTTGGTCAATCGTGGCATTTTACAGTCCGCTATTTGTGTATATGACCGTAACAGGCTGTTTTGGGATAAAAATTCATAGGCACTTATGTGAAATGCCAATGTATTAATTGTGTATTAATTAGCATAAATATTTTACTGGTTGACTCTAATGTTCGTGTTCACTGATGCAAGTGACTTGAGACTGTATTGAGAAATTATGGCAACTGGACATGTGTGTGGATGACAGTGGTGCCACTATGAGTGTGTGAAAAAAGCCCCAATGCTATTTCTGAGTTCTGAGATTTCTGAGAGAAAGGGGAAGACATGCAGGATATTGTCTCTGGTTGGACTTCAATCCTGGATCTCTGCGTCGAGGCATAAGCCTCTCAGTAAACAGTATGTGTGCCTGCTCCACCCACTGACCCAACCTTGCCACGGCGGCAAGGATTTTAACCTTTAACTAAAAATGTCTGGTAAAAAGAAAGAAAAGGTGCAGGAAAGTTGCGGCAATATATGCAACGAGACGTTTGCATTTGTGGCAGAAAAACATTAGGACAAGAGGATTACAAAAAAGTATAGAGCACGCAGAAGGACAGGAAGCAGCAGGACAGATTTTTGCCACCGGGGGTGCAAGCATTCCATTTACAATAAATTTTCTACAACCCTGTAACACTACAGTAAGTAGGATCGAGGATCATTTGACAATAGGCGAGACTTGATGAATCTGACTCGACACCCCTAAAAAAGAGAAAGATAAATACAGTAGAAAGTCACAATGTATTTTGAGATTGCTTTTTACACTTAACTGCATGCATCTCCCAGTACCGTATGCTCAAATTAAGCTGCCTTAATCTGAAGGGATCCGAGTTTGTCTCATCACTCCCAGCACTGTTTCAGGCCGTTGCTATGGAAGGAGTTATGATAAAAAAAAACAATAAAATCGTTTTCTTTTAATATTTTTTGGGACTTTTAATTGATAGGAAAGGGGATGGGGGGTGTGCAGCAAAGGGCTGCTGGGTGAGCTAGAGGTTGCCCCAATAAAATGGTTTTTAAATCAACATTTGTGCTCATATGATCAGTGGATCACAAATGGAGAGAGAGAGCGGGTTGAGAAATGGGGATCGCTAACATCACTAATGGAAACAGTGCAGGCAAAGCATTAGTAAGCTCCATCATGGTAAGTTCACTCAGCGGGGTGATTTGATTTTGTTGTTCATAAGTGGTAACGGTAACCAGGCTGATCCAAGACCTTTCTCTTCACGTTGGGGTCTTGCATCGCCCTGTTGGGGTTCTGATTCGAAGTAATGACCGCTCTACATTATCCCTTATATTACTTATATACTGTCAGAATGGTCTGCTACCTACATTGCTCTTTGCAAAAAGAACAGTGTGTAAAAGACTCTGTAAGAGAATTGTTAGCTTCAGAGCGTAGAAAATCCAGGTTTATGGACCCAAATCCTGAATTTAGGACTCTGGCCATATTTTATTTACAAATTAACTTGCTATTGGAACCCAACCCTCAGCCTTTGGTCTGTTATTAAATCACTTACAGAATGAATGTTAATTAGCTCCAGCTGATATAATCTGCTGCTGGAGCATAGAGCCTGGGAGCATCGTGAATGTGGATATTCTGCCAATCTGGAACCCAACCCTCAACCAGACACAAACACATTAAAAGACCAGAGGAGGTAGTTCTGTGTCATTTTGCCTCTGATAAACAAACACAGAAACATAAGCAGACAATGTTTAGAATAATAGTTGGAGTGGTTCCAGATGCCTCTTCGTGTTGATGTCAGAGTATAATCCATTTGTTGAATAGACTGGTAATGTTTGGCCTTAAACTCCCCCTGCTGAGTGGACTTGGACTTATTCTTGATTTAACCTTTTCCATTGTGGCTCTTGTGCTCATTGACCAGAGTAAAGCCCTTCGCTGATGCCTTCCCTTGTGGTAATGGGATTTCAGTACTATGAAGACAATAGCTTGTGACATTACGCTGAAACTCTTTCAAGGCTAATGCCTCAAAACACTCTCTCTACTCTCCTCCTCCCTTCTCTCTCTCTGCATCTTTGATTCTCTATTTTTGTCTCTCTCTGTCAGAATAACGAACCAGCTGTTTCTCTTCTCCTACCCATCCCTAAACATTGACTTCTTGTTCTCCTAGCACGGCACAGGCAGAGACATACAGTAATCTTTTCTTCACCATCAAATCAGTGACAATAGCCCACACACCTATTAGCAATTCAAACACCGGTGTAAACAAGCTTCACTGCTGCACTTGACATTGTTTTCAAGATTCATACTTTGCTGTATTTTGCTGTTTGAGCATGTCTGACCTAAAAATGAGCAGCCAGGACTTGTTGGATTCCAGTCTCTTCAAAGAGCAAATGTCTTGGGAACCAATTTGCCAGCTCTACAGGACAGCATTGTTTAAACTTTTTTTCTGTAATAAAACAAAATATTTTTAGACTGATTTTTTTATAGCTCATCCTATCATGTATTTTTGGGTTGTTATAATATATAGTGCACACTGCACTGAACTATCCCAGAACATGAACTCTAGTTTGAGTATGAAGTGACTGCAGTGCTCTCATTAGTACTCAAGATTGGTCTTGATCCCTACTTTTTGAAGGTCTTGTCTTGGAACTGCATTTTTACTGTCTTGGTCTCACATAAAGAGGACTCAGGATTTTATTTCAAGACTAGAGATATCACTAAGTTGCCTCTGTCTTATTTGTGCATTATTGACTTTAATTCTGTAAAATACAACATACAATGATGTAAAACGCCCTGCTTCAAATGCAACTAATAACTTTGGGTAGAAATTTGGGTAACACTTTATTTGAAGGGGTGTTCATTCACTGACATGACAACACGTCATTATTATGACATGACACCTGAAATTAACATAAAGGAGTCATTTAGACTATTTCTGTTGTCATCAAGTGTCATTCGGTAAATCATAACACTTTTAATGCAAAGTTATTATTGTTCGAGATGTCTTTGTCATGACAACTTGACATTTACAAAGATAACAATATTTGTGTGATGACAACTTGACATTGAACTAGACAATACAAATAAATGAATAAATCATAAGTAAATATCAAGCCAATGTTCAAACTTTGAACTATTTAGCTGTGTGTTAACCTTAAATTGTCATTCAGAGGTTGTTTTTTAAATGGGCTGTTCTGGAAACAGTGAATGTGATTCAAGGTGACTTATTGTGTTCTGGACTTGAAATAACTTTGGAATAACTATACTTATGTAGCTGCCATTAGCTCAGTTAGCTGTAACATTACAGCTGTCCAATTGGCTGGCTGTCTCAGACCTGGGCCGCATAGAGCTAAACCTGGAAAGAAAACATCTTGGTAATGTTATTGCCTTCCCTGTCATAAAGTGGCCTCCTCCGTATGTCTCGGAGTCTGTTTTTAGGCCCGGTCTGGCAACACTGACTCAGCTAAAGAACTAGCATGGTGGAATGAATTGAAATTGAACTGAATCCGATTGAATCGCTCTGAATTGAAGCTGCCTGGTGGAAACCCATCTTAACGCACGTTGGCTACTGTAAAAGCTAATCAATATCCGCTATGCAACAAGTCCCTCCCTACTCGTTGCCTTTGTTGGTTTGATTGGTTAGGATTGGTTGGAGTAACAATACCAGGGATGGCCAATCAGAGGCAATGTAGGGCATCAAATTCTCTGCATTAGCCGTTAATGGAGCTTTTGGTGTTGGTGACCACGGCTAGATGAATGGGACGAAACACAGTGGAGACTAGTTTTACGAGTAGGAATACACTACCAAAAGAGTTTTCTTTCTGAGTGCTGGGCTGAGTCAGCTAATTTAACAGCTGTAGAGCTAACTGAATTTACTAGCTAGCTAACGGCAGCTAACTACAGTTAGTGGTTACTTTAACAAGTTTCTGAAAGCTAGTTTTTGCAACAAGAAACATTAGCCCAAAGCTAACGTTATCTGTTCACATTTATTAAATCACCACTGTACTGCATTCACTGTCCTTAAACTGGTCTTATAACTTTTTAGACATCTTAATGACCAATGTCCAAATGGTTCCACTTTCCTTGAGGTTATGGATATTATTAATGACACCGTCATATAAGCATTTGATGATGAAGTAGAACTTCATGACAGGTTCATATTGTTTCACTTTACTTAAAATATAAATGACACAATAATGCTCTCATGACAGCCAATGTAAAAACCAACCTCTTAATTACATTTTTATGTAATGTTAACCCATTAAGCTAAATCGTTTATCAAAGTGCTCATATTATACTTACTTTTGGCTTTTTCTCTTGAAAAAGTCAAAAACCAAAATTCCATCCCAAAGGCACTTAACATCGCCAAAAGAAAACACTGTTCATCAACTGCTAGTGTCAACAAGTCTACAGTAAATTGATTAACCCTTTGAAAGAGGCTAGACTTACAAAACCTCTACATAAACATACTACTCTACACCACCACTAACTACACTTCAAGAATTATTTACACAAAAAACTATTTACACAATACACACTGTCCACACAGCAAATTACCTTCATTGGAACACGGCACACACAACTCTTTGACACATTTAAGGCTCAATGGGCAGTATTTCTTAGCAGACAGTTGTCCAGCTTGTCCACTCACTCACTTACACAACAAAAATGATTCCACTTACTAAACTACTACATTAGTTTACTACTACATTATTTACACAAATAACTATTTATGAAAATGATGCTATTAACTAAACTACTACTCAATTACCCCTTAATTCATATCCAATTAACTAATTACATTTCAGGAGCAGCCAGCCACTCAAAATGAGGGGATTCATCTTGAACATCCTTTGGACTGCCAGCACCAGCCCAGTGCAAGGGATATTGAGCCACAAACACTACCAAATCAGACACTAAGGTTCCAGGACAGTACAAAGTGTTCCCCTGGCTACACTATAGCCATCAAATAAGGGGGATTTTGTGTATCCATTGCATGAATACCTTTACGCAGAAAACCTCCACCTTGGCAAAAAGTTCTGAACCAATTGGCAGGCTTCAGAAACTGGAGAAAGGGTAGGGAAGCTTTCAGTAGGCATGAGATCATCAAGGCA
This sequence comes from Percina caprodes, assembly GCA_013375575.1. Lineage (NCBI taxonomy): Eukaryota > Metazoa > Chordata > Actinopteri > Perciformes > Percidae > Percina > Percina caprodes. Next base: position 573,591 of record JABXJD010000343.1, on the reverse strand, counting down.
CACATTATAGCTGTCAACACACGTACGCATCTACACAATTCTGTAAGAATATAATTAAGCAGCCCATCAACAAGTGCTCAAGAGGCAGCCAGGTCTGCTCTCTTTCAAATTGTAGGTGCTGCGAGGTACCTCTCCAAACAGGGCTTGGCTCTTAGAGGCCAGTCAAACAAGGAGGGAAACTTCCAGACTTATCTCAGGGAAAAAGCAGAGGATAACTCCAACCTGGCAAGCTGGCTGCAGAAGCATCACCCCTATACAAGTCTTGCAATAAAGAATGAAATGTTGAGCATTATAACACCATAATTAGAGGGGTTGAAAGAAAGACATTTCTGCTCAGTCATAATGGATGGAACCCAGGACATCATGTTGACAAAGAAGGGTAGCGTGCATCTTTGGAAAATTGCCTACAATGTGCTGCTCTGCTTCAACCTCCCACTCTCGGGTCTTCGTGGCCAAACGTATGACAGAGCGGCAAACATGTCGGGGCACATATCTAGTATGCAAGCTTTGGTCCGCAGAGTACAGCCACTTGCCATTTTCGTCCACTGTGGGCTGCATTGTGTGAACCTGGTCACTCAGGCAGTCTCTCATCTGCACCAGTTGTGAGCAATGCCCTCATATGGATCTATGACCTGGGTTGTTTGTTTGGCCAGTCTGGGAAGTTCAAGACCGTCTTCAAACAGATGGCAATATCTGAAAATGGCTCATTCACCACCATTAACCCTTGTGTTGTCTTCCCGTCAACCATAAAAAAACGTTTTGGTCAAGTTTTTCCAAATCCTGCTGAGACATATGTCCTTTAACCCTTGATATATAGGAGATAATAGGCTAACTTTGTAATTGTCTTAATCTGGCTGTTGAAATTAAGGTCTAAGATTTCTGGCTTGGGCCATTAACGTGAACAAAAAATTGCGTTACAACTGTTAGATGTCTATTCTACAGAAAAGGAAAGAGGATGGTGGCTTCTCAATTCCCAACTCCAAACATTAATTTTGGTCCTTTGTGTTGAGGTCCCTCCTCACTTGGTTTAGCCCAGATGTGTCTGTTTGCTGGCGTACCTCAGAAAGTGCTATGACAGAGCCTTGGTCACTTCATGACGTTATTTTTGCCAGCTACGCTTTGGCATCTCAAATCTTATTAAAACTTGGAGATTAGCTGAAACACACTGCCATATATAGCTTGTAACTGGTATATGTTTTCCCCATTGTTCAATAATACAGCATTCCTGATTGGAAGGAGGCCGATAACAGCCCCACAATGGGAACAAAGTGGACTTCATTGTCTAAAAGAAATTTTTAGCGAGCTTGGCTTGTTACCTTTCTCTGACTTGCAGAACACATTCAATCTACCATGTTCCTCCTTTTCTTTTACCTTTAAGCACTTAAGGCGTATGGTGTCCCTTGGCAGAGGCCTTTGCCCATCCATCCTATCTGGAAGTTATTTACTGTGCATCCTAAAAACTGGTATGGTATCAAGGCTTATCAGTTCTTAGTGATACCTTGCCGCTCTGCCCAGACCTGACTACTGATCTTGACTGGCATTATGAATGGTCTAACATTCCAGAAGTATTACGCAATCCAGACCATCAGCAGATTCACTACAATTTCCTACATAAGTCATATCTCACCCCGTGAAGATGCACCACATGAATAATAATAATTAACAGCTCTTTAAGCGTTTTCTGCCCAATAAAAGCACAAGGTACATTTCTTCACATGATCGTTGGTCAGTTCTGGACAGTACTTTTCACCCTTTAAATAGGCATCCAAAATGTCCGCCTTGTTTAATGTTTCTGTGCCTGTTATTGTCAATGTTTGTATTCTGAACAACCTGTCAGCCTATCAGCTCTCTAAAACGGCGTGCTGTATTTGCCGGACTTACAGCTGCAACAAAATGATTGCAACCTGTTGGAAACCATCTCATAACCTTTCTTTTTTTTTTAAAGATTATTTTTGGGCTTTTCCGCCTTTAATGTTTGACAGGACAGTGAGGTGAGAAAGGGGCGGGGGAGACGTGCAGGAAATTGTCAGAGTTTGGATTCAAACCCTAGACCTTTGCGTCGAGGCATAAACATCTCAGTGTCTGTGTTTATGTGTGTGTCTGTTTCTGCATGTGTTGTCTCCCTCCCTCCCAGCTTTCCTCCCCTCCAGGGAGGTTGCCTACAGTCTTGTGGACCTTAAACTTCTGAATATGTGCAACAGGAACATCAAGCAGCTTGGAGATGGTCTTATGACCTTTACCTTTAACATGCTTGTCTCTCATTTTCTTTCTAGCTTTCTATAGTGCATGTTCAGTGTGGTACACACCATGGTACTGAAATGCACAGAGAATACTTTTCACTCTTTAAATAGGCAGGCTGACTGATTAAAAGTTTGAAGACACCTGTGATGCTAATTGCAGGACACACGTTAGTTTAACAAGGTTCCTATGGTCAAATTATTTCCAAAATTAAAATTACAAAGCAATGTCTGATTTTTATGTGTTAATTTTCAGTACATTTTTGTATTATTATTATTTTGTCAGTTTCAAATTATTTCAGGGATTTTTGTGGGGTTTTCTTTTAACGGAAGGGTACCAATATTTATTTCCACGTCTGTATGTATCCCTTTAAAGACTTGTGTGCATTGAGGCTCATTAAACAAGTTAACATTACACGGTTGCCTAAGCCAAGAGAAGTCAACCGAACAAACTTTTACCACAATCATTCAATCAAAATTAGATGATACAAATCCTTGGATTGTTCGCATTTAACATTCTAAACCACGTAATAATAAAGAAAAAAAGTGGGCCCAAGGACAGAACAGTTCTGTCCAAAATCAGTTTGGTCTATTTGGCTTTAAATCCTGAGACTGCTGAGTCTTGAATACAATAAGGCATTAAACATGTATTACACATGCAGTATTTGGAATAAAAATTATCTTCCTGAGCAGAAAACAGGTGAGACAATCGCCTCATCAGTCCAACAAAATGAACTGGGCCAATATCAGTCCCTTAAATGCTGGGAGTCCAACATGTGCTCTTGCATATGCATGTTCTGGTTTTCTCTTCATCACCACTCTCTGAAGATACTCTAAAGAATACATCATGGCTTCTGGGGACTTGAGAGACACCCATTGTTAATGTTGTGAAGTACAATTGTCTCTTTGTCACTGGGATGTTGAAGACTTCCTGTGGAAAGGCATCCCGCTCTGCATCTTCATAGCCTATCAGCAGGCCAAGTTGCACCCCTTTCATGGCTTCATCCAGAGTCTCTGTAGTTCCGCCTTCACGGAATGCTTTGCATGCACGTTGAAGTCGCTTGACGTCACCCATAGGCATAAAGTGGAGCAACAGAAGCGTTTCATGGATTTATGGATTACCACAGTCAGTCCTGTCTTGTTGGCTTCACGGCATGCTAGCTATCAACAGTCCTCCAGATGTGGCTGACAAAAACGTAGTCATCCGCTGCTTCTCTATTGACCACTGTCATTGAGTCTGCTCAGTTGGTTAGTTTTCTCATTTGGAAATTACAATCGGGTTGACTGCAAAATTAAGTGTTATAATAAATCTATTATAGTTATTAGTCATATTAGATCAAGACACCATTTCTGGGACTATTTGCACCGTATATTAATATTGCCGCCACACCATGGGCCATGGTCACTTTCAGAGAGATCTGATTTTCATATAACACCTCACACTCTTAAGCTAAGTTGACACATTGAAATTTACATTTCACTGTACTGGCTTACAAGCTTGAGTTGGCATAGTAATAACTCATGAAATTAAGTCAAAGTTTCATAACTCATTATGTTAAGTGGAGGTCAATTATAGAAAACAGCTACTATAACTTATCCATCAGATCCTTTTTTTAAGTGTTAAGCCAGTGATTTATTACATTACCAGTTTTGTCTAACAAGTCGATTTCACGCTGTCATTTCCTGTCTTCCATGGAAATAGCATAGAGATGAGATATGGTCTGTGTGACTAACAGATCTTACCATGGTGGTCCTTAAGTACATGTGATGTGAATGATATTTCAATTACAGTATAAGCTTATCTTCCCTTTTGCAATTGCATCTCATAATAGTCTATTATCCACTGCTTTTCATGCTTGATTATTAAATAGGATTTCAAGGCTCTGCCGGAGTTTGCCAGCAGCAACAAATGAGGCAGAGAATTGAGAATTGATTTCTTATTGAGCAGAGAAAACACCCTCCCTCCTCATGCCCACTGAGCTAGACTACCCTCTCGGATAAACATGACGACTTCATCCAAGGCTGTCATATTTCATTGGGGTTGTTTTCTCATTAGAAACAACGAAATGGTGATGCAGACTTCCCTTCTGTGGATTCTGTGATGCAGCAGTGAAGGCTGGCCTCTGTGGGGAAAAGAGTAAACCGCAGAGGTGAAAGCAGAGAGCTTTACTGCTGAATTATGAGTCCCTTAGCCCCAGAGCTTTTATTGTTACCTACGACACGCGGTATATGCTGGCACTTACACAAGCATATGCACATTTGTTCACACACACACACCCACATACACAATCAGACGGAGGTGCAAATGTATACTCTACACACTGACACATAACCAGGGTGGGAAATTAACTTTTTTGCACACCAGCCACAGTGGATGGTGGATGCCCAATTCCACCAGCCACTATTTCCGGAATTCAAATTTCTAAAAGTTCAATAGCATATTTTGAATTGCTTCAGGAAAATATTTGGTATTAATATATTTTATTAATATAAACAAATAAAATGTGATGTGAAAAAAAATTCAAGACTTGATTGCCACACTCTTCTCCTGGGGTTCCATCTTTCTACGGCAGTGCACTTGATATGAGACTTGGATGACTCGTGGTCTTTAATCGCCCTTAATTTAAGGTAAGTTGTTCTTCTAACAAACTAATTGTTTTCATTTTCTGAAGAAGGTTCGACAGTAAGTATGGTGCATGGACTATAGTATATGGAAGGTAGGCTAGGGGGTTGTGTCGATGGACGATATCATATCATCGCCACCATCGTGATAGTTGAAGTACAAATACTTTGTTACTGTACCCAAATAGATATTTCAGATATTTTAACTTTATTTTTCTATTTATTTTTGTGCCGATTTTTTACTTTTACTCCTTACATTTTTAACCCGAATATCGGTACTTTCTATTTCTTACATTTTACAAAATTGGCTTGTTACTTTAGTTTTGAATCATTTTAGTGGCGTTACCGTTATTATTTTTTGCGTCATCAATACCAAATTCAAATTCTAATTGGTTGGGAATATATGTTGCATTTGACGCACCACTACAAGACGACTTGACAGATTCGGCGGCATTCATTTGCGGCAAATCATTGCGGCTTGATGGCGGTAGCTTTAGCATAGTATTATGGACGATGACATGATTAAAAAGGAACAAAACGGAGATCCCAGAGATTCAGCAGACAAGCAGCAAGACATTCCTGATCATCCTCGGCCTTATGTGAGAGAGATGTTTAAAATAGTAGGCATCGAGAATGTGTGTGGCTGTCTGTTCTCGAGACCACTTAAGTTAACGTTACTCAGTCTTGTCTCAAATTGACTTTATTTTGGGCTAATGTTAATGTTAATGTCTCAAACCTCTCAGACGTAAGTTAGAGGACTCATGTTTTTATTTCAAGACCACTTTACATGTTTTCTTTTAAACTCTGTGTGAGCTGGTTGTGGCGAGCACAAGTTAAGACCGCTAACGTTTACATTTGCACTCCCCAGATCAGTCAGTCAGTCCCTAGAATCAAGTATGACATCAATCCAAAGTTTGACTTTGATGGCCATAAATAATTTGCAAGTTCACACAAAAGACAAAAAACATGAATGTCAAGAACTAATTATGGGCTATGTATACTGTGATATTTTGCTAGTTGAAATTATACCAAGATATTGGTTTTAGGCCATGGTGCCTAATGTTTCACATTAAGTAAGTTACGTCAGAGTCTTGGTTACATCACTGAACGATTTATTTTGTGTTTGTCTTTATTTTCACTCACAGAGAATGCATGTCACTCATACAGAAAGTTCACTTCAACTGTTCAGAAAAGAAAGTCAACCCCTCATGCAGGCCCATTACCCAAACAACCCAAGTTATGGAAAGCCAAGAGAATGTCACAGGTCAGTGTGGATAAAGGAATCATTGACTTCGTCATTCAAGGGCTACACCCACTCAGTGTAGTTGAACAGCAGGGATTCCGAGACCTTCTGTTCTCCTCCAGCCCAATCTAACAGTTATGTTTCGTGGCACTCTTAAAAACAAAATGGAGAGAGCAACACAAGAAATGAAAAATAATCTGAAATTGGCCTTGAAGAAAGCTGAGGTTATTGCAACCACCACAAATTGCTGGACCGCACACCCACAGGGTTTTTTAGGTGCCCTTGCGCATTGGATAGATAGCGCAAATCTGCAGATCTGCTGTGTTGTCCTGGCGTGCAAACAGCTAAAAGGATCACATACTTTTTCTGCCCTTGCTAGTGCTCTCAACAATATACACATGGATTACAACATCCGCGAAAAGTTCGTTTGGACAACAAATGACAATGGTTCAAATTTCATAAAGGCCTTTAGAGTCTATGGTGAGCTGGATGAAAATAACAATCCAGATACTGTACTTCAGGGTGCAAGGGAAAGTATGGGAGGAGAGAGTGATGAAGAAGAGGGGGGAGATAACACAGGTGTTGAGTTTGTTGAAGCCGGGACAATATTAGATGATGATGATAATGGAATACCAGCTGCCAAAGCACCAATGTTGTGCATGCCACCTTCTCAACCTGATCTCCACCGCTGATGCCTTGAAAGCAAATGGAAATGCAGTGTACAAGCAGCATTCTCCAAGTGTTCAAGTCTGTGGAGCAAAAGCTCAGGATCTACCACAGCTGCTGAAATCATAGAAGATAACTGCAAACTTCAGCTCCTGAGGCCAAATGAGACACAGTGGAACTCCCTCTTCTTTGGAGAGGATTGTGAGAATCTAAGGGTGAGAAGGAGCAATTACAGCTGTGTGCAGCCCACTACAGATAGCTATGTATGTACTTGCCTTTTTATTTGGTAGATTTATTGACTGCAATATAAGGTAGCTTCATATAATTTAATGTCTCAGAGTTAAGTATGGGTTTAAAGGAATACTTTGATTCCCAATATGAATGAAATGCTATATTCATTAATCACTTTTTTTTGTTTTTGTTGTCAGATTCACTCCTTGAGCTTTGCTTTTCTGGCAGAGTATACCAAGACTATGAGCCCATTTGCAAAGGCACTTGCTGTTCTCCAGGGAGAGGCCAATGTGCAGATGGGAGGGTTGGTACCTACAATAACACCACTCCAGGCAAAGCTCCAGCACCTCTGCATTTCCTCCGAGTCCTGTAGGCCTTTGATTGAAGCACTTCTAGCAGGCCTTGAAAAACATTTTGGACAGATGCTCACTGACGGAGCTAATTGCCGCTGTCATTCTCGTCCCCAAATTACAAGACCTGCTGGACAAGTGATGAATGTATCCTAAAACTGGGTATGTCTTGCACTGTTTGCTTTAATAATAATAATAATAATAATAATAATAATAATAATAATAATAATAATAATGTATCCTTTATTAGTCCGACAAGGGTATATATATATATATATATATATATATATATATATATATATATATATATATATATATATATATATATATATATACGCTTAATAGCGAACAATCCATAATTTGAAGTATCCCTAACTTAGTTCAAACAAAATGACAATATTTATGTAATCCTTATATTTTTTTTGTTCAAAATAATGTTATAAACCATCTTAGAGTGTTGACATCTAATTTGTTTTTGTGTTCTATAGGCCTTGACTACATCAAAAGTCACCTGAAGGAACAAGTTGTGATAATTGAAGGTGGTACCTCCCATTCTTCTTCGGAGGAGGATTTATTTTCAGCAAACAAGCACTCCAGTTCCCAAGAAAATACCAAACAGCTGGAGACCTACCTGGGGTGCCCAGGTGATACAATGGATGCACTGAAGTCTTTCCCAGCAGTATGCCACCTGTCATTGAGGCTTAACACGGCACTACCTGCCTCCGCTGCTTGCGAGAGACTGTTCAGCACTGCAGGCCTGATTTTTACACCAAAAAGGGTTCGTGTTGATTCCAAAAACTTTGAAAAACAGCTTCAAACAAAGGTTTCTGGTAGTTTTGGATTCTCTCTATCAATAAAAAAGTAATATAATGCACATTGAATTTGTAATTTCTCCAACTTTTATAGCACTTCAATTGTAAAAATGGACATTACACTTTATTATTAGCACATTATGTTCAAAGCTTTACTAGCTGTCAGTTAATTTTTAATACGCTGCTGCCATCCGTTAGTTGTAACTCTAAAAGTATGGGAAATTAGTTAATGTCTGATTATTTTTTCATATATACATACATGGGATGTTTTAGGCCTATTGGCAGACATCCATTTAAAATGTAGCCAATGGTATATAAAGAGCCTTTTCTCCATGTCCACTGAAGCTTTTCAGCTTATTCTATACTCTAGTACACTCTAGTGTGGTCCAGGTAGCTTTGCATAAACAATGGTTGTCATTCGCAAGGCTACTTTTACTTTTATTTGCAAGTTACTTCCAATTTCCAAGCCTGTACTTTGTTTCTTTTACTTGAGTAAATAAGTTAAATCAGTACTTTTTAACACAAGTATCTGTACTTCTGCTTAAGTACGAGAAGTGAGTACTTTACCTATCTCTGTGGACGGGAAATTGACAACTGCGTTGTTCTTAAACTAGCAAAGACACTTTGTGCGGTGCTGCCCCTTAAGTGGAAGTTATAATTCCCCCCTTATGTGCAACCTTTTTGTAGTGATAGTCTCTCTCCCTGTCAGTACAGTAGCTCGCTCTACCTGGACTAGTAACGTATCAGCATGCGGTAGGTCATGCTCTGCGCCTCAGCTTGGACACAGCAGTCTCACAACACAAGGGTTAAGGAGTTTGATGGCCTGTGGAATAAAAAACAAAAAAGAGAACTTGGATCTGTTTTTTGTAAACAGATGAGCACAGTATTTTCGTCCGGAAAGCAGAATGCTGTTTGCCTTTCTTAGTGTTTTGTTTTTATATAAATTATCCATACTTGGGAATGGAATACCTGATAAGTTACTGGAAGTTGTTATTATTTTTCTAATGTACTTTTTCTGTGCTTCAATGGCATTGCCAAACCAACAGATGATGCCAAAGGAGAGAACACAAAAGCACAATAAAACGTTTGAAGTATACTGCTGCTGACATTAAAGGACAACAGTTTCCTTAGAAAGAACATTCTTTGTTGGGACTTAGAATTTAATCTGTCAGTCCAAATGTTTAACTTTGTGATCGAGCACCATGCCGAGGTACTTATACTCTGTGACAGTATCTAAAGGATCCCTATGTATAAGTGTGGGTTTAGGGGACTGTGCTTTCCTAAAATCAATTGACATCTCCTTTGTTTTAGAGGTATTTAAAAAAAGGTTTGACTTCTCACACCAGTCAATAAAAAAGTCAAGAACTGGCCCATGCTCCTCTTCCTGGTCATATACTGTAGGAGACTAACCAGGGCGGTATCATCCGCATACAACTGGCCATTAGCTGGTGCTGATTTCCCACCCTGCACATATATATTTGTATACAGGCCTAGGTCACTATATTCACACACACACACACTTACACACATTTAGCAGCAGACACAGGCCTTGCTGTGTCTATGCAGTACGATTCAGCTCACTGACCTTCTGGATACTGTATACGTTATCAGGAAACATGAGCATTGCAGAGAAAACACCAGTTGGTGTTTGTGTGTAACTTGTTTTTCATACAACCTAAGTATCATGGATAATAATAATAATAATAAATATAGCCCTATATGGATAATAATAATAAATATATATATATATAATATAACCTGCAACTTGGGGTTCAGTGTCTTGCTTAGGGACACTTTGACATGTGGCCAGAGGAGCCTGCGATTGAACCGCCAATCTTGTGGTTGATGAACTAAGGGATGATTGATTTTGTTACATTTGGGGACAGGCAAGCTGTTTTCCTGTTTCCAGTCTTTGTGCTGAGCTAAGCTAACTGGCGATTAGCTTCATATTTATTGTACATGGTGGTATTACAGTAATCCGCTCAACTAACTCTTGGCAAAAGTTAGTTAATTCCCAAAGTTTCAAACTTTTCATTTAAGCAATGATTAGCACTTGGTATTAGCATCTTGGTTACATTATACTGTATATTTAAAAAGTCAAACAATGACACAAGACAAGAACTGTGCATTTTTTTATTTGCATAATCTCAAATCATCTTTCGCTAACCTAAACCAAAGTGTTTAGTAGCCTAGCATTCTAGCGAGTACTGGACAGGGTGATTCTAGGATCAGACCTTTAGGGGGTCTCCGCCCCTAAAGAGATTGTGAAACGGGTACAGTGTCTTGCTTTTTTGTTGATTTAAAAAATACTATATATGTTATAATTTTTAGGGGGGCTGAGATGAAATTTAGGGGGGCTTGAGACCACTAAAAAGGGTCTAAAATCACAAATGGTCTTAAGTAACCCTTCATCCGCCCCAACATTAAGTGAAGTAGCACTTTATCGACTAGAAATCTTTTTTCCAGTCAGCTAAATCCGTGCAGCAATTACATTTCCTCCAAACCTTATCAAGGATGGAAGATGTTTCTCCACATGACATGAAGGAAAATGTTTCCTTTATACTTGCATGTTGTATAACTTGTATAACATTCATGTTTTTTCTTCTTCAGCTTGCTTAATGCACAGGGTCACACGTAAAAATTTGGCAGGTTTTGCAACAGCCACAACACCCTTCTCTGCATGGATAGCTCTATCTTTGCAGAAGCACATTTCCAGCATAATTATAGATTATAGGTAGATAGACGGATGGACAGATAGTCATTTTATCCTTTTTCTTATCCCAATTCAGCCCACACATTGCGGTCACGTTCCTATTGATCGGAAGGCAACCAGTAATTGGATGGATGTCTAGTCTAATTACAACAATTAGCACACATTGGAAAGCTTTCTGTTCACATTGTTTACGGAGACAAAAAGGTACTGAAACACCTCAGTAATGTTTGTTGTCCTTCTTGTGCACGAACTGCACAAAAGCTTTGTAACCAGGTGGAGATTGAATGTCTATCTTTAAAGGCGCGATGGGGAAGAAACATATCCAGAGCTTCCATCAAAGAAAACTAATGCTGTCAGGTGTTATGATTTGCAGCCTGCAGAATTTATATAATCAATATTGAGGTGAAATATTTAAGTTAAGAAATATTACATCCTTTCTCTCTGACAGGAAGCCCCAAGCAGACTGGCATCAGCGTTGGGTAGCATAGTGTTTGGAAAAAGGACCAAAGGTCTAAAACCTGAACTGTAAACTGTCAGTAACAGAAACTGCTTTCTACGCCATGTTTGTGAGTTTGGATAGTTGAGATTCTTTTTATACAGTTGTCCTCTTGACCCTTAAATGTTACAAATCTCACAGCGTTTATTGCAAGCATGGCGTTGACTCAAGTTTGCAACTGGTATTGGGTAATGTGTTGGTATTATTTTTAATGTACCAGGTATTAATACTAATCCTCTATTTAAAGAAAAGTTATGTGAGACAAAAGTATAATAACTCTACATTACCACCAGCATATTTTTAAAAAAATTTTTATTATTACATATATATTTATCTGTTTCTAGTCTGTAAAGCGACTTTGAGCTTGGGAAAAGCGCTATATAAATTCAATTTATTATTATTATTATTATTATTAGCATTTAAAGTGCCCGTATTATGAAAAAAATCACTTTTTCTGGGATTTGGGACATTATTTTGTGGCTCTGGTGCTTTCACACGCATACAAACTTGGAAAAAAAACTATCCATGCTGTTTTGAGTGAGATCCGGTTTCTGAATGTCCTCTGCCTTCAGTCTCCGGGTGAGCTGTTCAAAATCTGCACGGCTTTCTACGTCACTAGTCAAGTTGAGGTGGCTAATCGTAGCACATGCTAGCGCTAGCATGTTAGCTTTTCTCAATGGCAAAACACTGTTATAACACACACCATTTGACCACAATCTACAAAAGAATAACTTCCATGTCCCTGTTCTGCAGTTATTCCACAAGTGCCCCTCATAGCTCACTCTGTAGCTAAAACAGAGACCTAGACACACAGGGTGAAAACAGGATGTGCAGTACTGTGCAGTACATTTTTTAGTACTATTTTTTCTATTTTTGTTATTGCCACTCTTCATTCTAACCCCAACCGGCCCGTAAGACACCGCCTACCAAGAGCCTGGGTCTGTCCGAGGTTTCGCCACTGTCGCACTGTTGCTTGCTCTGGAGGAAACTACTAGAACTGTTGGGTTGTTGTAAATTCTGGTGTGTGGTCTAGACCTACTCTATCTGTAAAGTGTCTCAAGATAACTCTTGTTATGAATTGATACTATAAATAAAATTGAATTGAATTGAAATTACAACAAAAATATGGTGTTTTTTTGAAAATGAAACCATGTAAACCTATTCTGGTACAACGTCAGAATACAATTAACACCTGGAAATGAGCAGAATATGGGCAATTTGAGGTTCAGTAATATTTTACAGCAGAGTTATGTGAAACTAAAACATTTTAAGACATTACACAGGCATGAAGGATCTTTGATCACTGCTCAAAATGCTGTCTTTCTAGATTTAAATTGGAGTGAAAAAATATCCTCTCAGAGGTATAAAACAGATTAGTAATGAAATGATTCATCATGCAACACTTCATCATGCAACACTTCATGTTGATATCTTGATATCTCCGCTGATTGTTCTTTCTTTGCTCACATAAGAATAGCACAAAACGTTCCTGCTTGAAGCCATAATGGTTTGTACATTGGTGTGTGTGTGTGTGTGTGTGTGTGTGTGTGTGTGTGTGTGTGTGTGTGTGTGTGTGGAGCAGGTGCCAGCTGCATGTTTTGCAGCACTATTGTTGTTCCATATCTCATTCCCCTCTCAACAATGGAATCTTCCCTACACATTTTTCCACAACAGTTGGAGGAGCAACTTATCTTCCTTCATCCACCTGACCAACCCCAAATGCATAAACCCTTTTAGCTTTATTCTGTTTGGCTCCTTGGGGAAAATTAATAACAGAAAGCATAATGTTCTCTCAGCAATGCTTCACCTCGGAACAACTTGGCATGCATATGTCTCCCTTTCCCTCCCTGTTTCTGTGCTCTCTCCTTCCTCTCTCCTTACCTCCCTCGTGGGGCCTGGACTTAGTGTTTGTACAATGCAGAGGGCTTGAACTTAGAGCCTTGGTAAATGCTCCATGTGAAAACATCAATTTTTCATGAATGAGTCCCTGGTGTTTTAGGAGGCAGACAGGAGCCGGCGGGGGAGTCTGCTTTCACCACACGATTACCAAAAGAAACACTGAAGTCCCACAAGACAGCACAATGCAAATACATGAGGATTTTGTTTCTGGTGAATCTAAAATGAAATTTCCTTTTAAAGTTACAGAAAGTATTTTTAGGATAAACAGCTTGGTAAATAATTTTAGCTCTCCCTCTTTGCTGGATGTTACATTCTGTGCCGAGGCTTCGAAGCGTGTATCGTTTTAGATAAATAACGTCATTGATGACATCCGGAGCCTCGCTGCCCGTCCGTACCACGTGAAGTATTTAGGAGGTGGTTAGAATGTTTTATTATACATCCATGATCTAAACAAGCACATTCACTGCCCTCTGCCAAGTTAAACCATTACCACTTTACAGATCTAGAATGCTAATATTGCCCCACCTGCTATTATTATATTATATTGTGATCAAAAGGTTTGATTTACACACGTTTGATAGCCAAGGAAATTTGTTTTTTATACAGTTATGCTGATTATATTATACTACCAGAAAATACACACCATATTAATATAAATGGATTACGTGGAAACTGATTCTTTTCTCTATCTTTATTTCTAAGTCTTAACTGGTGCAAAATTCAAAAACCATCTCTGATACAGTGTATCACAGATCACAAGAACAGAGATCTTCAACAGGGGTTCTTCGAGTCATTGCAGAGGGGGGGCACAAAATTGTTATTTTGGTATTTTTTACCACAAAACTTATAATATGTAGGAAAATACACATTAACATAAATCCATAAATTGGCCTTTTTGTAGAACACAACAACCTCATCAACATGATGATGCTTATACTCGAGAGTATAAGCCTATCAAGAATGTTTTGATCCATCCATCCATCTTTATCCGCTTATCCGGTATTGGGTCGCGGGGGCAGCAGCTCCAGTAGGGGACCCCAAACTTCCCTTTCCCGAGCCACAGGTCAGATTCAAACCCTGAACCTTCTTTGTTGTGGAATAAACCTCTATAAATGTGTGTGTGCCTGCTCTACTAACTGAGTTAACCAGCCACATTAGAAAAAGCAAGAGTGACCGCTCTCCTCCATCCATGTATTATGAAAACTCTCAGGCTCTGCGCTCTCCTTGCTTACATCTTACCTTGCAGACCACATCTACCAGATAACTTGGAGAGAATCTATCTCAGAACCTTGCTCACTCACAACTGGGGTCCCTCAGGGTTCAGTCCTGGGTCCCCTCCTCTTTTACACCAATTCACTTGGGTCTGTCATTCATTTGCATGGCTTCTCCTAACACAGCTATGCAGATAACACCCAACTAATTCTCTACTTTTCCCAGTCTGAAACGGATGTAGCAGCATGTGTCTCGGCCTGTCTGACTGACATTTGTTCTTGGATGTCCACACACCATCGAAAACTCAACCTTGACAAGACTGAGCTCCTTTTCTTTCTAGGGAAGGGCTCTCCTACCATGGACCTGACTATAAATATTGACAACTCTGTGGTGGTCCCCACCCAGACTGCTAGAAACCTGAATGTGACACTTGAAGACCAACTCTCCTTTACTGCCAGCATTGCTGCAACCACCCGATCATGTAGAGACATGCTGCATAACATCAGATGGATATGGCCTCATCTAATCCAGGTTCTGGTTCAGGCTCTATTCATCTCACGTCTAGACTACTGCAACACCCTCCTGGCTGGCCAATGTTACACACACACTTTACCTAATTAATTACCTTAATGTAAATGTGCTGTATTTATATAGTGCTTTTCTAGTCTTAACGACTACTCAAAGCGCTTTTACATCATACAGGAACCATTCACCGGCATGGTGAATGGTTCCTGTACAAGGTGCCACCTGCTCATCAGATAAACACAGCACCTTCACACTCCGATGACACAACATCAGGGGCAACTCGGGGTTCAGTGTCCAAGGACACTTCGACATGGGACTGCAGAGCCAGGGATTGAACCTTCCAATTGGCAGGCAACCGCTCTACCACTGAGCCACAGCCGCCCACGAATAATAAAGTATAGAATAATAAAGAAACAAATTAAATATCTACTACTTATATTTTAAATGCAGTGAACACATACAGTATTTTATTAAAATGTAATAAATTTAAGCAAGGGCAAGCATACAACTTAAAATGATTAAACTTAAAATCATCAATGAGTCCTTAAAATCCCTTGGAAACTGAGGTTTTTTCTTTTACCCTGCAGCTCATTCAGAACGCGGCAGCTTGAATGGTCTTCAACCTACCCAAGTTCTCTCACACTTCACTGCTCCTCCGCTCTCTTTACTGGTTACTGGTTGCAGCCTGCATCCGGTTCAAGACATGAGTACTAGCATACAGGGCCTTGAACAGATCAGCCCTAGCTTTCATCCAGAACATGGTCAAACCCTACACCCCAACCCCCCACTCCGCTCTGCATCAGCCAACTTGCTTTCTGCCCCCTCACGAAGGACAACTAATCACTCAATGAAATCCAGACTGTTTGCTTTCCTGGCATTTTAAATGGTGGAATGAGCTCCCCATTGACATCAGGACAGCTGAAAGCCTACGCAACTTCCACCAAAGGCTAAAAACACATATCATCTGTCTGCACCTTGGTTAAAAAATAAAGCTGCACTTTCATATAACTCTTTGTACTTTTGCTTATTTGAAGCTAATGTACTTGCACTTACTACTTGTCTGGAGTTTGTACCTTCAAGGCTTGAAACACTTAATTGGAATGAAAGCGTCGGCTAAATGACATGTAATTTAGAATATTAAAATGCTTATATGTAAAGACTAATTCCAACTACATCCAAAATTAACAGCAAAAGTGTGAATTTCTCCCTTTTGCTCACAATCATTTTCCCTTTAAAACCGAAGGATAAACAATTCACAGATACCTATATGACTGAACATTTCCTGCAATTCCAGTTTCAATTTACTAACTGTACTTCTTTGATTCAGCTTTCTTTGTGAGTGTCAAACAAAGGTAAGTGACACATTCACATGCACTGATATTTTAACCTTAATAACAGCAAGTATATATTGAATTCTTAAGAATTCTCCTACAGTGGTAGCACTGGCAGCAAAACACAAGTCTCAGTATCACTTTTTTCAGTGAGTGAACTCTGTAAAATATTGCTATGGACACTTTAATAGACTTTTCAAGAGGGTCTTATTAGTATGAATTTCACAGTTGCATAGCTACAAGAGGATTTAATTTACTCGGACCAAACATGGTCTGTGTGACTCTTTGACTCGCACTGTGAGACTGGAGAAAGTCCAGTTAGGTGGCTACACAGCTAATTGTCTGTGAAATACAGCATGCCTATTTCAAGCCAAATGATATTTCTCCCTTTTCATCAGCTGCAATTCCAAAGCAATGAGGTCGCTGAGTAGCACTGAAACCAATGAGGCATTAAAATCCAATACATTTTTGTATTGTTAAACACATGCCCTTATACTCGATGTTCAAAGTGTCCTCCAACAATACATAGGCCTACTTAGCATGTAATATGCAAGGCTACAGCAGGGCCTCTTTGAGAACTCAAAGCACGCTTTGTCTTGGGGGGGTTGGCCACTGCCGCCTTGTCTTTTTCTAAATATCACTCACTGGGAACAGGGAAAAAGAGCAATTGCCCAGTTGATTAGATTAGCGGACATGGGACAGATAAAGTGTCGGTCGGCTGATTGAGAGATAACGGAATGCAGGCCAGGACCTGCTACTGCCGATCACATTAATTGTGCTTTAAGTCTGCGGGCCTGCGGCTTAGCTAACACGTCTTCCCAGGAACGCAATTAATATGGAATGTCTACTTGTTGCCCACCACATACCCCCCACACACACACACACACACACACACACACACACACACACACGTACACACATGCCTCAGCTCTGTGGGTAATTAGTGACTACGTTAGGTGCCTTTCAATGAGTTTTACCACAGTCAACATCTACTGCAGCATTGACTCCTGAGGGCACAGCATTAATCAAGGGCTCATTGCTGCTAGCCATCTTGTTAAAGTCTCTTATATTGTTATCGTACAGCATCATGGTAAGGCTTGTTGTGGCATTGCAAGTTAGCTCACCATCCCTCATTAGTGAAGCTGTTTGCATTGGAGTGACTTGCATTGAACTTCAACCAGAGTCCAGATGCAAATGGCTGCCAGATCATATAAGTACATTGAATATGATTCAGGTGCACTACATGACAAGGTGAAAGGTGCTCAAAAATATACTTTAAAACATACATTGGATATACATTAAATAAACCAAACATAAACATCTCACATACACACTTGTCAGCGTAAGCTGTTAAAAAGTTCAAAGTAAAAGAGTAAAGAGTAAAAAGGTTTTGTGTATTGCCCCATTCATAATAATAAATAATAGATATAAATATAACAAAAAATCATATTGCGCAGTCCAAACCAAATAAATGAAAATGGAGGCTTTAAGTTGGCTGATTTGTTTGTCTTTGTGATTACAGAAGGAGTGTGTTACAATGGTAATACACCTCTGCTTATGTGACAGACTCAGAGCAGAGTGCTGAAGAGGGATCAGTATCTCCCCGATAAGACTCCCACCTAAGCTGCACAGCGATGGTGGACAGCACAGAGAGCATGAGTTGCTCAAATTGGGCACTAGGGACTTCTCAACCAATTAAGGGTGTGGTTGACCTATCAGTCAAGAAACATGCTTTAAATAGCTATAGTTGTCCAAGGGATTGATTTAAAAAATGAGATGACTATTTCAGTCTTTTCTCTCTCACACCCTGGATTTCCAACATTTCAGATTTTCACCAAATGGCAAAATAATATCCATTTTACCTTAAACATAAAGTTTGTTCATAACTCTATAGTAGATGGTATATTTGCTTTAAACAAGGAAAGCTGGATTCCTGGATTTTGGGGCTTTTTTGAGTTGTGCTTGGGTTTGTTTTTAATTTTGCTAACTGTGTTTTGAAATTGGCACAACGATGTGACTGCAAACGTTTGACGATGTATTAACTTGAGTGTAAAATTTTATTTATGAATCTATGAACAATGAGAGTTGTATCCCTCTTCTTTCTAACTGCAAGCAATAAAGCAAGAAAGCTTGAGGTAGCTCTGGTGATGAATCACGGCTGTTTCTGTTGCATTTTCAGTCATGAGAATTGTACATTTTCTACAAACTATTTATCTAGCTAGTGGATTACTCACCCATAATGCAACAGAGATCATATCTGTTGACGGCTGTTGGTTTGGATATGACATGCTAGAAGATTATAGAAGTTGCTTTTTTTAAGATAAGAAAAGTATCTTGTATATGTCATGCATAGTGAGAGTGGCCGAGCTGCTAGGCATGGTCTTACATGCTATAATTTTGGGAGAACTGGCCATGTCACAAAGGCATAGGTGGGTTTTCAAAGAAATATGTTTTATTGAACCAGTGGCCTGGGTTCATCTCCAACCTGCAGCCCTTTGCTTCATGTCATTCCCTCCTCTCTCTCCCCTTTCATGTCTAAGCTCCAAATAATGCCCAAAAAATAATCTTAAAAATAATCTTAGAAAACGAAACTCACTTAGAAAATTAATTCCTAATAGTAAATTATAGAAAACAAAAGTGTGTGTAGGAGGCTTACAGACATTTAGCTCAGCTGTGTGGCGGCCATCTTGATAGCTTTACATATCTATCATGTTGCCCTTTCCCCCCTCGACTTCACCTTATGTCTCCCTCGCCTCCTTCTTGCTTATTAAAACCTTCCCCTACACACCGGTTCCTCCACATTAGTTCTCATGCTGGCCTCTGGAACCTTGTCAACTCAAACTCCAGTTCTTCTTCCCCATCCTCTTGTCACTACATATATTGTTTTATCATATTTTCTCCCTAACTTTATTCTGTATAACCCTCCTTTCACAGAGGACTCGCACATCCTCCTGTATCCGTCTTAATTCTTCTTGATCTCGGGACTGTCTCCCTCTAATTCTCTGGCAGACTTCAGTGCCTGCAGGACTGATTCACACAGGCGTTGACTCACACTGAAGCTGAATTCTGTAAACTTTTTGGATCTTGTAACACAATATTTGTGTTGCAGTGCTTCCTTGTTCTCTCCAGCAGCCTCTGTGCAACTAATAATAAGTCTGTAACTAAATAAAAATGGGAATTTGACTATGCAGTGTCCCAAAATATTGGGATGTTGTTGTAGTAGTACAAACAGTGTATAATAGTATATAGTATATAAACAGTGGTGTTATTTAAAGTGGCTATGTGTAACTTTCAATCCATGTTTATTCTAGCGGCCCCTTTGGACAAAAGTGGTAGTGTTTCTACCACACTTGCTGGCATAAAGGTCTAGGAGATAGCGTTACATATAGAGGTCATATAGTCGCGATGAATGTTTTGCTCAGACAGAAAATCATATATTATAAGAGAATAACTTAAAGAATGCATCGTTGCATTTCAAGCATTGGTACCTTAGTCTACTTTGGATGTAACGTGAAATAAAGCAGGTACCACTGTCACTGTGTCACGAAGGAAAGCATTAAGAGATTGTTGTAGCAACCAACATAATAATAACTTAGATTAATATAACGCATTATATGAAACCCAAGGATGCTTTACATGAGTACAGGGGGACAAGGGAAAAGACAATAGTTGGCCAACACAAACACAGACTAATGGCGTTTTTCCACTGTGTGGTATCTTCTTGACTCGCCTCGACTCTACTCGCCTTTTTTGGTTTTCAGTCGAGGTTCCAAGCGAGCTGAGACGATACCAAAAGGTGACGTGAAAACCTGCAGACTACTGGTTGGTCGGAGGACCGTCACTTATGACTGCGTTTTTAGCAAACAAGAGTGCGGAGTGTGTCCGGAACAACCACGCCATTTAAAAAAAAAACAAAAAAAAACGACAGATTATCTACTCTCTGCACTATTCTTAGTTTTCTATTCTCACTATTTAATATTAAGGGCTATTATTTTGCATGTCGTTTCCAATATTGCACACTGTTACTTTTAAAAAAAAACAAGACAATATATCAAAGAAAAGACTTTATTTAGCTATTCAAGTAGCGCATCAAACCTTCCCGTACATCTTCTCGTCTTCTTCCTCTGCACCCTGCGACAGTGTCCCCCCCCCGGCTCTGCTGTCTGAGATGCATCCCAGTCATCGTCATGAGCCTCTCCGTGACTCTCATAAACATTTTACAAAGCACAGCAGGTCAGAACCAGAGATTTCACCAGTTGTACATCGAACGCCCAAACAGACGGTTTGCAAAGCGTGAAGGATCTGAAACACACAGTACACAGCAGACATATGTTGGTGTGTAATGATGGTTGCTAAAATTCATGTACTTTTATATAGTGCATAGTAAATACTGACTGTGACCCTGAACACATGCAAATGTTAGCTAACGTTACCAGGAAACTTAACTTACCCTTTTGTGTCGGCGAACAATGGTCACGTCAACGTCTGAACTCCGTCGGAATTCCCAAACTCCTGTTTGTTTTTTTCAGCAGTAATTTTTGTTGCTTCCTTCAGCTTCTTTTGAAACAAATTTTCTTCTGGCCGAGAATCAAAACAAACACCTGCACCAACGTGCTGTTGTGTCGCGTTGAAAATTACATCATGGCAGTTACCGGCTGCGTAGCTATGGTGACCAGCCACGCTGAGGCGTTACTCAATCTGCAATGGAAAACGGACACAGAGTGCGTCGAGTCGAGTAGAGACAATGCGAGGCGAGTCGAGTCGAGCTGTAACCAGCAGTGGAAAAACGCCATAAAAGGAATAAAAAGTTTGCGCTTAATGGAAGGGGGACGTAATTTAATCTAGGCTACAGACTCACAACCAGATCACGCATTGTAAATTTATTTAAGGAATTAAATCTGCATATTATATACCTGAGGGCCAATTCAGGGACATTTATGAATCATTTACAATCCCGTAATTGTCTCCATCTAGTGAAAGCCCGTTGTCTTTCACTTTCTTTAGCTTTTAGTTGTTCTTTGTTTAATTTTCTTCTTTCCTGTGATGGTCATGGTATCATCCATAATTACAGCAGATAACTGTAATAAATAAAAAAATTACATTAAAATACTATTAGGCCTAAATAAAGAAATCTCGTGCTACCTTTTACCTGGCGGGATACAACAACACAGGCTTTACAGGTGTTACACTGAAATCTGTTGACCCTTCAGAATGTGTTACCATAGCGCCGTCTACCTGCCCTAAATCATTCTGACTTCACAGGAAAAATCAGACCTGGGCATAAAATTCTTTTCATTGTTTGTCTCTTTTTCTGTTACAGGTCATTTATGATCATCAGATGGAACATTACACAGTTTGAGAAACATTTAAAAGTTTCATATAGTCACTTTAAATGAAAGAACACTACATTATAAAGCCATGTAGAACCAATCACAATGTTTGTTGACAATAACTTCCGGGTAAAAAAGTCCTGCATTCCGTACAAACAATGTAACAGTACAGAGCAATATACTCTTATCTTACTCATCTAAAACACATGTTTGATGCTTTCATATGTCAACACTTTCACTAACATTACGTTGGAGCCTTTATTAATCTGTTGGGCCCCAGACTAAAGAAAATAACACCACCCAAACTAGCAGTCAGTCCAATGTTGCTGTTCCTAACCCTAGATTTCGTTATGGTATTGGGCATTCTTCTTTACATCATAGCTTGCATTCGCAGACCTGTGCTGCAGAACTGGGGGAGCCGCTCCAAAGGATCTTCAACCTTAGCCTGCAGCTAGGAGAGTGCCCAAGACATCCTGCATCGTTCCAGTTCCAAAGAAGAACAGGCCCAGCGAGCTGAATGACTTCCGACCGGTGGCGCTCACTTTACACCTGATGAAGACGTTGGAGCGGCTCTTCCTCAGCTTCCCAGACCCCAGGTACAGCACGCCCAGGACTGCCTGCAGTTTGCGTACCAGCCAGATGTTGGTGTAGAGGATGCCATCCTCTACCTGCTACACCGAGTCCACTCCCATCTGGATAAGGGGAACGGCACAGTGAGGGTCCTCTTCTTGGACTTCTCCAGTGCCTTTAATAAAATTTTAATTAAATTTACACCTGGTCACTTTATCACTTTAACACTGGACTCAACACTAACACGTTAATAATAATTTATGGTCTTTTCTTGTTTATTTGACAAATGTTCTTATTGTTGTTATTATTATTATTATTATTATTGTTATTTTGTCTTTTTTCTTGCTAAAACTGCTGCTGGAACTTTCAATTTCCTTGCGGGAGTCATCCCAAAAGGATTAATAAAGAGAAGTCTAAGTCTAAGTCTAACTAGCATTTTAGTTAGCAATAATGTTATGTCATCTCCTAACATATACCTACCTCTCCGTCTCTGCTGATTAGGAATGATTGAGATTTCTCTTGGCACAGCTACCAGTAGACTTAAAGCTTTCAGACACGTTGCTCACATCTACATCTTCAAGACAGTTGGAGGCTGCGCAGTAACGCTTAGCCATCACTGGAAAAGTGCTTCTAATAGGATCTGGTCCATTTCTATGAGAGCAGCAGAGCTTTGGCAGCTAAAATGGGACATACACCTCAGATCCACAAAAATGTGTAAAGTAGCACTACTTTGGACTGTCTTTGAATTTGAATAAATTTGAATAATATTCCCAATTTTCAGGACGTTTCGGAATCCCACACATCCAAAGCACAACCAGACAACCAGCACAGACAGAGCGTGATGCCACTTATAGGCAGGCTATTTATCTTATAAAGCAAGATTGTTATGTTGAAATGTTAAATTGTTTAAGGACCATACAACACAAGAAAAGACTCTCTCTCTCACTCTTTCTCTCTCTCTCTTTCTCACACACATGCAGTCCAGTTCTGGTGGTTGATTAACGCAGATATGAGCTGATTAGCTCTCATACCGGGCCAGATGGCACTGCCATGAGTCCATGAGGCAAATGTCTGATTACTCTACATTGTGATATTTTATGATTACATCCTGAATCCGCAACGTTCTCTATCAGGTAAATACAGTAGTACAATGTCTTCCTCTGATGTAGAAGTAGCCTATGCTGTACGTCAGTAGTAGCTATACAGTTTGTCATAACCATTTGAAGTGGTTTGGGGTCCTTTTGTAAGTCATTTTGGGGTACAATTTGGTTTTCTACAAGCAGCAATACCACAGGCCAAGTACAGTAAGTGCCTGTTCAAAACAGGCACATTACTAGTCTCAATTCAAATGAATGGCCATTAGTCTACCCGGAAGTAATTTTTGTGTTAGTGCAACATTACGGTAATTCGGTCTATTTGCTCAATTTACAATGTTTTTTTAACTTGATATAAGCCTCTGACATGTTCAAATAAAAGGTAGAAGAGCTGGCTGTATTTTTGAAACTGAGAGAAATGTTACATATTCTGTTTCAGAGCTGTGTTCAATAACAAGGTGAAGACTGCTGTTTTTTTTCATGAGAAAATGATTTAAGGAGAAAAATCAGTGTTTATATGTTTATATGTGTTTTATAATAAAGGGTTGTTTTTATCTTTACCAGGGGGACAGTCCCGCTCTGTCACTTTCCTAGTGGTTGAATCTTGCTTCTGATGCCCTACCACACTGGTCACACTGACACAAACCGCTACTGAAAGCTCCCTCACAAGTGCAGAAAGCCCATCAGACAGTCTCAAGTGAGACAATTATAAGTTCCTTCTAAAATTTGCCGCCTGTCCGATAGCATACCACGTCAACCCTTGGAAAGCCTATGATTGTGCATCACACCCATAAACACACCGTGACACAAGAAAGAATCTCAATTTTGCTTGACTTCTATATCAAAAGTTTAAAAACACACCGTGCGTTGCAGAATAACTAACCATCTGATGCAAGATGACACTTTTTTAGATAAGAACAAATGGGGTCCTGCCCCTTCTTCTTCCATCTGCAGCCCTCTCACTATACAGTTTAAAAGTGCTAAAGGGTTATTTCCAATTGCTGCCATGTGCCTTCAGTGGGAGTGGCGAAAAGGTTAATGAATTCAACACTGTGAGCCATGACTCCCCTTACAGTGGGCACAGGAATAGGTGGCGGGTGCACAGGGCTTCAGCAGCATGCTGATGAAGCGTAGCAGCAGAGGAGAGTGTTGCTGCCCCCTGAAGGCAGACATCAGCTGGTGCAAGGCTTGTGCAAGGTAGGGAAATGACATTCATTTAACAGAAATGTCTGTAATTACATTGTCCGTCGAGAATTCAAATGTACAATTTTCCTTTATGTCCTTGAATAGGTATCACAATTTTAACTTTTTACAATTCTGGACACGAAGTCCAGGGGTATTTTCATAAAGTTCCTTTCCTTTTCTCCAGCTAGTCCTAAAAAAACAATTAGTCAATGATTTGATTAGACCCCTAACAGAGATAAGTGCAATTTTGTCTATTTTGCCTGCACTATTTAGAATGTATTACTGTATTGTACATACTACTTATCTTTTTTAATTGTACTACATGTTATTTGTATATATTTCTTATAATTCTTTTATACCTGTTGCAAGTGTCCTTATTGCATTGGAGAGAATTTCTCAATTGCTCTGTATGTCTGGCACATACTGCAGAATTGACAATAAAGTTGCCTTGACGTGACTTGACTTGACTATTCATATATTTTAGTACAATAGCAGTTTTATTGCTTTTCTTCCATCAGGTCAGAATAAATCAAATACCTGAGAGGCTTGAGTCTATAGGTGAAAATAGACCATTTGAAGACTTTACTTCTGGCTCCAGAAACTTGATGAATGATGTGATGAGTGATTGACATTGGTCATTGATTTTGCATTATTTTGAAATCTAAAAAAACAATGATTAATCGCAGCTGTATTTGTTACATTGCAGTGTGGTGGCATTCAGGTATGATTAGAAAACAGGCAGAGCTCGTGTTGCACTTACCCTCTGTCTAGTAATCTTGCCAGTAAGCAGCAGCACATGCAAATGCAAAAAACAAGCCAAGGCAGATAAAGGGAAAAGGAGAGGCTTAGCGAGAGAGAGAGAGAGAGAGAGAGAGAGAGAGAGAGAGAGAGAGAGAGAGAGAGAGAGAGAGAGAGAGAGAGAGAGAAATGCAGGGACGATTTGTGTGTATATCCTCTGCATCTGAGCTGCATCTCACACTGCATTTCAACAACTTGACAGAGGACGTCAGCAGCAAGGGACCTGAACCAGTGACCAGAAACAATCCCCAGGCAGGCTGTGTATTTCTGCTTTCCCACCACACATCCCTCCATCCATATCCCAGCCCTCCCTCCCTTGTAAATCAAAGCCACATGCAGCACAGCTCCAGAGGTAGCCAGTGGTACATCAGGTGGAAGAAAATCCAATCTATTTGATTGAGATATTATTTGCATAGTGTTCACTGTGGCTATTACGACTATGATTAAAACAATCATTCCAAATCCGCTCTTATGGAAAGCCGGCAGAGCAGAAAGCACATTTTTGCTGTGATTGGCTGCAGATAACTTTAGTCATGCGCAACACTGGGGGAATAAATCCTTTGGAGACGTTTGCTCCGCGTCCCAGGAGGCCACATCATTCATTTTGCAGTGTGGCGTAAGGTTCAGCATACAGAGTTATGGGCCAGCAGCTTTTGTGTTTACTCAGTAGTTATGAAGTCCATGGAACAGACGCAGGGCCAGCTCTGTGTTTTTCTACTCCCCGTGCCGTTATTCCCTTCTGCTTTTAAAATGACAAGCGGCGCCATGGCCGTGCAATTCTGAGCAGGAGAGAGAGAGAAAGAGAGAGAGACAGAGAGAGAGAGAGAGAGCAGTTGGAGTGGATTCACCATCCTTTATTTATGTAGCTGGAAGCAGCCATGACTGACAACCTGGGATGGCAGAGAGGTCTATCTTCCTCAACCACCCCAGACCCTCAGGCTGTTTCACACCCAGGACGCTGTCACAAACACAATCATCAGCACTGTCGGGTGAAAACCTCCTATCTTCAAAATGTCACCTTGTCAGGCTTGCTTTTTGCTTGACAACCTTTTTGAGTTTATTTGCTGAAGGATAACATTTTGCCAACCTGTAGATGACCAGGTAAACTGGATGTATGATAAGATCTGGATACAGCGTTTGAGGCAGAGCCCCATTCATTTCTATGAGAGTAGCTCAGTGTGCATGAAGCCATCATAAAGGCCAAACGTACCAGAAAGATTGGCCTAGAGACCTGCGCCGGCCAAACCGGCTACTTCCAGTTTTGCGCTCCATTAACTTAAAAGGGGATTAAAAGATTTAATTGTGTGGCTCTTCTAGACTTTCCAAATGTTATCGGACCGAATGGATCAAATTCTGGTGAAATTAGTCATTTAGTGGGAGTTGTGGCGCTCAAAAAAATGTCAGTAGATAATTTACAAACATTAATTTTGCCATGTACTGTACAGTAATGGCTCCTGCACATTGCCTGCATGGAGTGAGCATGTCAGTTGCGTGACATTTTTATTTCGGTTCCCATGTTAACAAGTTAGCGCTTGCACACTGCCTGCGTGACATGCATGTCTCCGGCCCGATGCCAAATAGGCAAAATAGGCTAAATAGAATAGGAAAATATGTTTATATGTTATTTTGACACAAATACATTTAGTGAATGACATTTTCTGTTAAAAAAAAGTATGGAGAAAATATAGAAGAACATGTTATTATTTCATTTTATCAATGGGAAACATACATATGTACATTCAAGGCTAGCAGCAGAAGGAGCAGCGCCACATCAGGCACGTTTCTGGTGTGCCAAGACATAGAAAACGCCACACAACAGATACGCAACAAAAACGCCACGCTCACACCACGCAGGCAGTCTATGGTAGCGACTTCTTAGCAACCTCCATAAGCCGCGAGTCTGACGTGCCGTTTGAATAATTCAGATCCACTCTGTGATATGCTTTCAAAGATTTATTATTCATTTGAAAGTCAGAAAAAAAAACATTAAGAAATATAATCCAGTTGCCTGAAAAATACTACATAAAGGTGAACGTGGATGTGGTGAAACCTTTCCGTAGCTGCTCCTTTTGCTCTTCTAAATCATGTTTATCCTTCAATAAATGTTGCAATGAGTGCAGCCATCTCTGCCTCAGCTTTGAAGAGGTGTTTGAATGACTGGACTTTGACAGCTGTGGTGCGAGTTTCATCCTTGACCAGGTATACTGTGTAGTGCTGTATTTACAATCATGTTGTCAGGAAAAGGTCTCCCCAGTTCAGATAGCCATCTCTTCGCATCCTGAATAAATCCAGTGGTGCATTCACTGATGCGTGTAAACCATTTCCTCTGTTTTTCCTTTTCTTCAAGCTATTTTATTATATTTCCCAGTTGTAATCGTACAATAGAAGCATTTTAACGTTTGCATCAAATCCTCTGTAGACAGTAATGACAGCTTTGATTTTGTTAACACTTGCTTGCTGTTCATTATGAAGCTTTTGTAGATTTCCTGCCAAAGCCTTGACAGTGGGTTTTATATATATATATATATATATGTGTGTGTGTGTGTGTGTGTGTGTGTGAACAAATAATGCATCCAAGCATCCAGCCAAGAAACAACATTTGATTCCACTTCGACCACGACATCATGACGCACATCCATCCACCGCCCCTGTGGACCACAGCACCAAGACAATTAAACGGAGATCGGAGCCTCTGACAAAACAAGCGTGCACGTACCAACAAACCAATTTTCTGTGGACTAATTGTAGCGACTTCTGTGCATCCTCCATAAGCCGCCTATAGACTGAGTGTGGCAAAAATCATCGCTGCATGACACTCCATGATATGCTTTCAAAGATGTATTGTTCATTTGAAAGTCAGAAAACACATTAAATAACAAAATCCAGAAAAACACTGCATAAAGGTGAACGTGGTAAAACTTGAGGTCAACAGAAAATGCAAAAACCCAAACTCACCCCTCTCTAGCCTTATCCATGCAGATGCACAGGCGTATAAATAGACTGATTATCGTCAGACCAACCCCCATGACAGCTTACATTATGTAATAGGTGAAAACTATGAACCATAAACATAATATACATGGCTCCTATACCTATGGGGGAGAGTCTTTTTGGGTCTAATGTCTTCAGTCACTTTGTTCAATTTGCCTCAAAGTCTGGCCACTATAGCCGAAAATCAACATATCTGGAGATACAAGGTTTTGATATGACAACTATGGTGTGTTGACCTGAGCGTGGCGAAGCACCAGCGGGTTCAATGACATGCACACGCACTGAA